>JBBCBC010000019.1:30176532-30468373 GCA_037126765.1 Stenogyne calaminthoides
ACACATACTCAATCTTTTCTTGCCTAAGCACATAACGACGTTGGTGCAGGACGGAAAAATTTGTCCAAACAATTTGTTTCGTTTCCAAAAAACTTCCGCTGAAAAATTATTCTTTTCAATGTCTAGAGAAATAAAAATAAAATGGAAATTAAAACATTACGTAATTCTATGATCAATATTCGTTAAATCAAAATAAGCGTAATTTTAAATTTATTTTGTTTCCATTATTTTCACATACTTAATCTAATTCATCGGAAAAGCATTAATTTATATCAAATATAAATCAGAAATGGATTAAGAGATCCACATTACTTTTATCATAATCTCTATGAAAATGATCATTATAACAACATAACTAGTAGGTCTCCAAACCAATCGCCAAAATGCAATTCCTATTTTATCGAACCTAACTCAATTGATGTCCCTTTTTTTTTTTGTTCTCATGGTTGTGAAACAAAAAATTAAGTTGGTTTACAACCATCAAATGGTACATTTCACGCCCCTATAAAAGTCCGTTAGATGTAGATCAGGAGTAAAAAGACAAGGGGTCTTAAATACTCATTGAACTAAATCATGGTTTCTTTTTAACTTTGATGGAAGACATCTTATCAAATTAATGAGAAAATCATATTTTAGTGAGGAACGTTTTTTAAAGGTGTGGTATTAATTGCTTAATCGAGATCCAACATGTTAATCTATATCACATTTGAGTAATTATTGGACGGCGTCTACCCAAACATGATTTCATACGGACTAACACTTATATGGGCGCCCCAACCCAAAAAATTAATAATACAAGTAGAACAAGAATTATCGGGCTTCTCTACCCAAACAATTATAATGCGGACTATAAATGCATTAACGAATTAATTTAAATAAGTTAACCAAGTGAGATTTAATAATTTATCAAAATCACTTAAACAAAATTGGAATTTCATTCAATTAATTATTAAAAATTGTTTTATTTTAAAATATTTCATTCAACCAACTTATTAATTTTAAAATATTGTTTTATTTGTAAAGGGCTCAAATACAATTTCAAAAATTGCGTAGGAGGGCCTAGCCATATCAAATTTGCTAGATGGTCCTCCTTCCATCATCACCCAAATCAGACAACATCTAATCTGTAATTTGGGACATCCGATTTTCCAAAATCCAACCAACAATTCATCAATCACAATTTTCAGAATTAATCCAATCAATTCATCAACATATTTGAGTCCAACAAGGTGATTAATTAGACTGTTCGAGGGATTTTCAAGGAACAAAAATGAAGAACAGTAGCAGGCATAAGAACATCAGCCCAAAAGTTTGCAGTCGTGTGCGTGGCCGCCACTGCGATGGAGCTCGTGTGGCGCCTCGTCGCCGCGTGACTTGAGCGCATCCAGGTCAAACCCGTGCCTCGATGAACGTGCGCGAAATTTCCCCACAGTTCGGGTCAGAGGAACGATTCAAGACACGAGACATCACCGCCGCACGGAGTGACGCGTACCTTTACCCGAGGGCAAAGAGACACGTCGCATCCGTCGATTTGAAGAAGGCAACAGCGTGCCGCCGGGGATCGAAGACGAAGCAAGGGACGTGCCGCCACGAATGCATCGAGATTGGTGTCCGTCACCGTGCAATGAAGACGAACAGAGGAGCGCTGCCACATATCGCATAGACGGTCGTCGCCCGTTCCGTCGCGGAGCCGCGCGACCATCGCGAGTCGCGGCGCGAAGCCGCCGTCTCAAATAATGTCGCGGTTAGCCATCGCCAAGCGAAGCGGCGCCGTGTGGATGAAGGCGGAAGCGGAGCGGCGATTTGGGTTTACGAACACTAATTCGATGGAGCGTCGCAAGGAAGGAGACGAAGAGCCCAAGGAGGGGTTTTAATCAAGTAACATATGAAACCCCCAAATAAAAAAAATTAAGGGTGCGGTCTGTTCTAAACAGCCGTACCCATCAAATATAAAAAAAAAAATTAAATTTCTTTTAATTATGCAATTATACAAGAGTCTGCTGCTCTGATACCACTATCGGAATTTAGAGGCATTCAAACACGTAATACGTGCAGCGTGAAAAATAAAAGCGGTTCAACAACAACAAACAATTAATCACGTAATTCGATTACGTTAAACATAAAAAAAGAATCCTTACAAGAATTAGATTAACAGATTTCTCAACTATAGTATTCACGTAATCCCCATTCACGGGATTGCACAGATTCGCAAAATATGAATCTAGACCTAATTTGCTAGAAAATTTTAACTCTATATTTTATGGAGAAATTAGGTTTCTTGTGTATTTAATGAATCTTGCGATCTCATATATATAGGGGAAGTCCAGCTTAAAGATTAAGCAATCTTTATTAGGAAGATTATTTTCTAATCTTGCAAATCATATCTCCTAGATATGATTTCCCTAAATATATTTTTCTACAATAATATTCCATATATTATTTGGGATTCCTATTTAATTAAATACAATTTAATTAAATAAGAATAATAATTAATTTCAAATTAATATATTAATAATTAATTCTCCATAAATTAAATATTAAATCCAATTTAATATTTAATCAACCAACTATAATCCGTAAAAGGGAATTACTTGTTGTGTGACCCATATGCCCTCATATATCGAGCGATTACACCAAACTAATGGTCTTAATGGAACCCTTGCATAATAAATCGGGCATTCTCAATATATTTATAAGTGCGTTAGAAACATGCAACTACACTGTGAATCAAACATGAGCTATTGCTATATCTTCCTTTTATTCACGAATACTCGATTACTCTTGAACATGATGAAGTGTCTATTCAAATAACTTAATCATATTATCTCTAATCACTAAATAATCATGTATGTCACACTTAGCCACAAAGTCTAAGTTGACGGCATCTACCGATAACTTAGATCCAATTATGATGAGAAGATGAGTATTCTCTCTAAATCCACTTTTGAGGAATAAATCATATTATTTGGCTCAACTCTGCATAAGACATGCTTGACCGTGATGAACCCAATCCAAGTCATATCTACCATGGAAGGTGTCAAAGCGTCGATCATGGTCAAGTTCATCACTCCACACATGTTGTATCAATAATTCCTAATTAAAGTCATGCTTTACTGAAATTATTTTTAAAATCTGATCATTTTAATAAACGATTTTGAAAGGTCAATTTTTGTTGGACCAAAAGTTTTATGGAATTTGTTGAAATTTTATTCTGGGCAAAATAATTTTGAAAAAGGTCTTTAGTAATAACCAAAATTTTGGAACTTGTTGGTATTTCTAATTTTACCTTTGTTTTTCTCATTTAATAATTAATCTACACATTTATTTGATTTCGTGTTAATTTCACGATTGAATATTTTGCATGTTTATTTGATTTATGTGCTAAATATTTAATGAATGCTTTACTCATGCAACTTTAGTTTTGTAATAAGGTACGAGAACTTGATTAGTTGCTCCCCAATTGAATAAATGTTTATGTGAATTAAAATTTATCGGATTAAATTATTTTGGTAGGCGGCGCCCAGTATTTGTCGGATTGTAAATCTTGTTTCATTAAATTAAAATGATGTCTTCCATCAAAATTAAAAGTAAACCTTAGGAGATTTCGTTCAATGAGTATTTAAGACCTAAATCTTTTTGCTCGGATCTATGTCAACATGTAATGTGTTTGTTTGATGGTTGTAAACCAACTTTTTTTTTCACCAGCTCTCGCAGGGAAACAAAGTTAAGGGACATCGATCGAACTAGGTTTGATCAACTAGGAATTGCAATTTGGCAATTGGTTTAGAGACCTACCAATTCTGTTATTACAGTAATCAGCCCTAGTAGATATTGTAATAATAGGAATGTGGATCCTAGTCCATTAATGGAGATAAAATAATGTGAAAATAATGGAGATAAAATAATTAAAAGGCCATGTTTATTTTGATTGCTGAATATCGATCATAGGAATTGTATGTTTAATTCTCATTTTATTTTATTTCTCTTAGTTAGTTGAAATGTATAACTGTCATTGAGATGTGTTGAAAACGAACAAATTGGTTGGGCCAAAATTTTTGGACTAGCACCCGAAACATGCGTTTGGTGTTAAAGGCAAGAAAAGATTGAATCGTGTTGGACACGCCAATCCTGACGCCCCGAACTAATCTTGAAGAGGCTGATGGGTTTGACGAAGCTCAAAAAGAAGCATCGAGGAGGATGCTTTTCGAACTAGTTAGTGTGATATTGTTCGGCATGACTCCCGAATTGCAAAGGCAGCATGAGAAAATGAGTCCCTTCGAGATGCTCAAGCATCTGAAGGATCTCTTTGACTCTGAATCTCGTTCCGAGATTTATGAGGTTATGAGGGATCTATTCAAATGTATGTTAGCTGAAGGAGAGAAGGTTTCACCTCATGTGATTGAGATGATAGGCTTAATTTTGAAACTTGATTGTTTAGGCATTGAGTTAAAGACCAACATTTCCATTTATGCTATCCTCCAGTCGCTCCCCGATTCATATTCTAATTTCATAGTAAATTATAATATGAATAAGACGGAAGAGACCATGTTGGAGCTTCATAACATGCTCAAGACTTTTGAGTCAACCAAGCTTGTGCTCATGGTGAGTACTTCTGCTGCATCTGGCCCGAAGGGCAAGAAGAAGCGAAGGAGAAAGGCTAAGAAGGGCTCCAAGCCCAACTTTCTAAAGTCAAAAGGTGGTGTTCAAAAGAATGAGTGGGTAGATAAGGATGTGTGCCTCTACTAATAGAAGAAGGGGCATTGGAAGAAGGACTGCAAGGTTCTGGGTGCCGAAAAGAAAGCACTAGGTGCTTCTGGCACTGGAACATGTATGTTTGTTATTAAGATAAACATGTCTACTAATAGTTCAAACTGCTGGGCATTTGTTGAATTGTGGATATAAATTCTTAATGTACAAAATAAGAGACTCAAGCTTAGTAATCAGGAAAACCCAACTTACTTGTGGCATTGTAGACCTGGTCATGTAAACCAGAAAATAATTTGCAAGGTTAAGAAAGTTAGGCTACTTAACCCCATTCGACTTTGAGTCTTATGGAGATTGTGAATCTTGTCCCAAGGGCAAAATGAATAACAAACTCTTTTCTAGAAAAGGGGTATGTGTCAGAGAAGTGCTAGAATTGATCAACATCGATGTATGTGGACCATTTGCCCACTGTATCAAGGGTTCACTTCGGATACTTCATTACTTTTACTTACTATTTCTTTAGATTTGAACACGTGTATCTTATGAGACACAAATCCAAATCCTTTGAGAAATTCAAGGAGTACAAAGCTGAAGTAGAGAAGCACATTGGTAAGAGTATCAAGACTCTTTGATTAGATCGAGGAGGTGAATACCTTAACCATGAATTCACTGATTATCTGAAGTTGCATGGAATCCAATCTCAATGGACTCCTCCCGGAATACCTCAGATGAATGATGTGTCCCAAAGGAGAAACCGAACCTTGTTGGATATGGTGAGGTCCATGATTTTTTCTCTCTTCCGACATTCTTATGGGGTTACACGCTCAAACTTCAATCTACATTATGAATAGATTCCATCCAAATCGAGTTGAGCATATGCCATATAAGCTATGGCATGGTAGAAGAAGCCCATCTTTCTCACATATCGAAGCGTGGGGTTGCCCGTAAACAGAAAAAAGATGCTCACCGATAAGTTGGAATCAAAGGTGAAAAAAAAAGGTTACTTTGTGGGATATTCTAAAGGAAACTAGAGGATATTATTTCTATCTACTTGAAACAAACATTAATTGTTTTAGGCAAGCTAACTTCCTTGAAGAAGACTATTTCTTTAAGGAATAAGGTCGTAGTTCGATAGAACTTGAAGAAATCCAAGAATCACAAATTAACAAAGAGGGGCGATAACTTGTCAGCCGCAACATGACAAGGAATCGGTGGGGAGCATTCGGCGATTTTTCACGGGCGGAGTCTTTCACTAGGTATAAATCTTTCAACCAATTGGAAGTGTAATTAGAGTTGGCTTGCCTATGCAAGAACCTCAAGTGGGGTGAATAATAACAACATAGTTCAAACTCCCGCCCAAGAGAGACATCTAAAAGCGTAGCTCTTTAGGACTCTCCGCACATTGATGAAATCGATGCACCACAAAAATTTTCACGATCGTAATGTACGGCTGCACAACCACAACTCCAGAATCAATTAGGAATCGTAATCGCCCATTAGATCTGGTTACCTCTTGGAGGAACTCGATAATGTGGACATCTGGGATAACGATAATATAATACTTACTGAAGCGATAACATTTATTGATTCAGTGGAAATGACATGAAACCATGAAATGCGAAATGGACTCGATGTACACCATTCAAGTCTGAACTTGGTTGAGTTGCCTAAAGGGTTAGACCCATAGGTTGAAAATGTGTCTTTTATGTTGGAATATAGAGGCATGTAAACACGTAATACATGCATGATGGAATTAAATAGTTCATCGAAGAGCAGTTAATTGCATAAACGAGTACAAATAATCATAACGAGAAATCTTCTGATAATTCGATAGCGATTTCTCAACTACGGTATCCACGTAATCCAGATTGGCAGATTTGCGGTGTTGAATCTTAGGCGGAATTTTTTAGGAAAATTCATATTCTAGATTTTTATGGAGAAAATAGGTTTTCTTGTTGTAGTTAATAATGAATCCTTTAGGAAGTCATATATATATAAGGAGACGGCTTAAATCTTAAGCCATCTTTATTAGTAAGATAATTCATAATCTTGCAAAACAAATCTCAAAGATATATTTTTCCCCTCATGAGATATTTTCCTACGATAATATTCCATAATATTATTTTGGAATTCCTATTTCATTAAATCTAATTTAATTAAACAAAGAATAATAATTAATTCTAAATTAATATATTATTAATTCTCCATAAATTAAATATTAAATCTAATTTAATACTTAATCAACCAACTATAATCCATTACCGAGAGTTACTTGTTGTGTGACCCATGAACCTCTCATACATCGACGATTAGTCAAACTAACGGTCTTAATTGAACACTAGACAATACGATCAGAATCGAAACATGGGCTATTACATGTAATTGAACCATAATCGATATTCTCAATATATGAGGTACGTTGCTTGAAACGTGCAATTACCTGTAACTGAAACATGAGATATTACAATTTTATCCTTTCATTCACGAATACTCTATTAGTCTTGAACATGATGAAGTGTCTATTCAAATAACTTAATCACATTATCTCCAATCACTAATTGATCACTTATGTCACACTTGGCCACAAAGTCCAAGGTGATGTGTTATCGCTAAATGACTTTGATCCAATTATGATGAGAAGACGGTATTCTCTAAATCCACTTTGAGGAATGAATCCTTCTCTTAGCTCAACTACCACGATATGAACTTCGTGATGAACCCAATCGAAGCCATATCTAACCATGTAAGGGTACAAGCGTCGGTCATGGTCAAAGTTCATCACTCCACACATTGCGTATTGTCCTTAAGTCAAAAGGAGTATCGCGATCACTTCCACTAACCGAGACACCCGTAGATACATATAATGGAACTACATCAAGCGGTTGTTTCTGGATGGGTATACCAATACCCTAAGGTATTTGTGCATCCATCATGAGATACCCAAAGTATCTCGTAGTAAGTGAGATCTTACTACACTCTCTAAGAGTATGATGCAAACCGCACATCAATCTCCATTCCATCATCAGTATTCCATTCTTGATGATCCTTGATTGGATTCCATTCTTGATGATCCTTGATTGGGGCTATTTGAGAATCATGCTTAAGTCATTCGAGTTCTATCAACTCAATGACAACAGTGATTCAAGGGAACACAGATAAGAACAAATGCAAACAATCAAACATAATATTTTAATAAGTGTAATGCCATACATTTATTACCTCTAAGGTATTTGTGCATCCATCATGAGATATCTAGTATCTCGTAGTAAGTGAGATCTTACTACACTCTCTAAGAGTATGATGACGATCGCGACATCAATCTCCATTGCATCATCAATATCCCATTCTTGATGATCCTTGATCGGGGCTATTTGAGAATCATGCTTAAGTAAATCCGAGTTCTCACATCTCAATGACAACAAATGATTCAAGGAACACGAGATAAGAACAAATGCAAACAATCAAACATAATATTTTAATAAATTGTAGCGCCATACATTTAATATTAAATAAACAATAATATTAAACCAACATTAATATTATCTTAGTATTATGTCCATGAAAGGATTGTCTCTAGGACACTAACACTAACACTTCGGCGTAAGAGGTGCAAACGACAAAGTACAAAAACTGTTGGTCCCTAAAAAACCCGACTTAAAACTTCGAAAATCTCACTTGAAGGTGACTTTAAGATTTTTCGAATGTGTGTTATGTGATTTGCTAAAGTATGTATGATGATTAATAATGAAAGCAAATAAGAACACACGTATTTTTTATAGTGGTTTGACTAACTTGTTCTACATCCACTCTTCCCATGGGGCACCAACTTAACCAATGATATTTATGGAGCTCTCACTCAACGGGACTTATCTCTTTTTTTACGGGATCGCTTTATAGATGTTTAATGAGTTCTCACTCTCTCGGGACTTATCTCCCTCATGGGATTACTACCCTCCCCTTACGGGATTGCTTCTTAACTACCTCACTTAACCCTTTAATTTTCTCAAGAAAGAAAGGGTATGGGTTTGGTGTTATTTCCAACTAGGTGAGATTTTCCTTACATTGTTTTAGCCTTTAAGCTAAGGTTGGGAAAATCTCTCTAAGCTTAGGATATTACATTTATGCTTAGAAATAATGAAGAACACTCTTGGGTAAATTTGGATATTTAATGCTCGTGTTCTTGAATGGAGATGCTTGAATATTTGGCTTTTAATCTTCACTTTGCAAAGATCCTCCATTATTTTCTTTTGAAGATAGTGCAATGTATTTATAGTGTGGATTTAAATATTACCGTTGGAGAGTAAATTCAAATACATCTTAATAGTCTTCCCAAATTTTTCTTTGTCCTTTTTGCCTTTATTCTTTGCGGCTTTTATGTCACATCCATATATGTTTTGTCATCTTCTCGTTGGAATGACTTTTTTGTGTCTTTGATTTTTCTTTGTTCATCTCTTACGATTTCTTTATTTTATCTCTTCGATTTCATTTGTTTTTCTTGATTAATTCATCACTTGATTTCAATTTGCATTTTCCTTTATTCATCACTTGATTTCTTTGTTCATCTCTTACGATTTATTTCACTTTCTTTCTAAATCTCTTACGATCTGGTTTATGTCGATCAGTGCCGCTAATCTGGTTTATCTCGATGCAGTGCGCTTCTGATGCAGTGCCTTTCATCTGATGCAGTCTGGCGATTTATGGAACTCATCTGCTAAATCGATCTTGATCTTTGTTCGCTGACCTCGTCGATCTCGATCATCTTGATGCGATTTCATGAGTCCCCCAACTTGTTCTCTCGTTCCCCATCAACTTGTTATCTGTAGATTAACTTAAATAACACAAGTCGATAATGTTTTGGCATAATTCATCAAAACTAATATATCCCAACAATTTCCCCTTTTTTAATAATGGCCCAAAACTAACTAACAAAAAAAAAATATACGAGAGAAAAATGGTGTTAGTTAAACAAGTGAAATGATGAGGAGAATGTGATGCATTTTAAAAAAAATGATGAGAAGATGATTGTCAACTTCCATGAATTTTATAAATAATATGCATTTTAAACTAAATGGGTTTTAAAAAGATCGATTAAATTGTGGTCACATTAAATCTTAGTGATCTTTTGAACTCTTTCTCGATACCGATTGTTGGTAATTAAAAACCCGATTTAAAACTCGTAAAATCATTTTGGAGGTGACTTTAAGATTTTTTTGAATGTGTGTTATCTTGATTTGCTAAAGTATGTATGATGATTAATTATGAAAGCAAATAAGAACACACGTATTTTTATAGTGGTTCGAACTAACTTGTCCTACATCCACTCTTCCTTCATGGGGCACCAACTTAACCAACAGATATTTATGGAGCTCTCACTCGGCGGGACTTATATCTTCCTTACGGGATCTTTATAGATGTTTAATGAGTTCCCACTCTGGGTACTTATCTCCATCCGCGGGATTGCTTTACGGGACTTATCTCCTCCTGGGATTACTACCCTCCCTTACAGGATTATGTAACTACCTCACTTAACCATTTAATTTTCTCTCTCAAGTAAGGGTATGGGTTTGGTGTTATTTCAACTAGGTGAGATTTTCCCTTACATTGTTTTAGCCTTTAAGCTAAGGTTGGGAAAATCTCTATAAGCTTAGGATATTACATTTATGCTTAGAAATAATGAAAGAACACTCTTGGTAAATTTGGATATTTAATGCTCTGTGTTCTTGAATGGAGATCTTGAATATTTGGCTTTAATCTTCACTTTGCGGCATCCTCCATTATTTTCTTTTTGAAGATAGTCTAATGTATTTATAGTGTGGATTTAAATATTACCGTTGGAGAGTAAATTCAAATCCATACTAATAGTCTTCCAGCTTTTCTTTGTCCTTTTGCACTGTTACTTGCAGCTTTATGTCACATCCATATATGTTTTGTCATCTTCTCATTGGACAGCTTTTTGTGTGCTGATTTTACTATTCATCTCTTACGATCCGTTTTCTTTGTTCATCTCTTACGATTTCCTTTGTTCATCTCTTACGATTTCCTTTGTTCATCTCTTCCGATTTATTTCGCCGCATCTTTGTTCATCACTTACGATTTCCTTTGTTCATCATCGATTTATTTCGCTTTCCTTCTTTGTTCATCACCACGATTTCACCATTTCATCTCTTTTGATTCCAACTTGCCTGCTCTGGTCTAGTCTAGCGATCTGAGTGCCTTTGATCTGGTTTTTGTCGATCCGAGTGCGCTAATATGGTCTGGCGATGCAGTGCTGGCGTCTGCTGCGATCGGTCTACGATCTGATCGCTTTGATCTGATGCGCTCATCTGGTGCAGTCTGGCTGATTTATGGAACTCATCCTACTCATCTCGATCTCGTCGGTCTTGTCTCTGACCTTGTCTCGATCTCGATCATCTTAAATGCGATTTCATGAGTTCCCCCCTTAACTTGTTCTCTCGTTCCCCTCAACTTGTTATCGTAGATTAACTTAAATAACACAAGTTGATAATGTTTTGGCATAATTCATCAAAACTAATATATCCCAACACAAACCTACAAGGCTAGGTTGGTGGCGAAGGGTTATAGTCAAAGAAGGCATTGACTATGCGAGACCTTCTCACCGATATCAAAGATCAAGTTCATTCAAATTTTACTTGTGATAAAAGACACTATGATTATGAGAGTTGACAGATGGATTTCAAAATAGCTTTCCTCAATAGAAACATTGATAAGGAAGTGTTTATCACTCAACCGGAAGGTTTCGTATGTAAGCCAAATTCTAAACTAGTATGCAAGCTAAAGAGATCCATTTGTGGATTAAAGCAACTTTTCGGGGAGTTGGAATATCGGTTTGATGAAGCTATCAAGTCTTTTGACTTCGCCGAAACTTCGGAAGATCCTTGTTTTTATCGTAAATGCAGCGGGAAGAATATCTTCTTCATAATCGTGTATGTCGATGACATACTGATTTTGGAAAACAATATCCCATTAATGCAGTTCGTTAAAGATTGGTTGTCAAAGACCTTCATGATGAAAAATCTTGGTGAAGCCTGCTAAATCCTAGGGATCAAGATCTACAGGTATAGATCCAAAAGGATGTTGGGGCTATCACAGTGCACCTATGTAGAGAAGATCCTGAAGCATTTTGCGATGGAGAACTCTAAGAGAGGGTCTCTA
The DNA here is from genome assembly GCA_037126765.1 of Stenogyne calaminthoides. Lineage (NCBI taxonomy): Eukaryota > Viridiplantae > Streptophyta > Magnoliopsida > Lamiales > Lamiaceae > Stenogyne > Stenogyne calaminthoides. The sequence goes on from JBBCBC010000019.1 coordinate 30,188,410, forward strand.
CTAGAAAATCATGGGATAAAGCTGTCAAAGAATGATTGTCCTTCTAGTGAAGCTGATATCAAGCACATAAAGGATGTCTCATACGCATCTGCAATTGGGTCAATCATATACGCGCCATGACTTACACTAGGCCGATGTGGCCCTCTGCCGTTAGTATTACTGGTAGATACCAAAGGAATCTTGGTGAACCTCACTGGGTTGATCTCAAGAACATTCTGAAGTATCTTAGACGAAACTAAAGAATGTTTTCTTATCTTTGGTGGACAGTCAGAACTAGTAGTAACTAGTTACGTTGACTTTAGTTTCCAGTCCTACTGTGATGACAACGAGTCACATTCAGGTTATGTTTTCACCCTCAATGGTGGGGCGGTTAGTTGGAATAGTTCCAAGCAAGATACAACCCATGATTCAACAACAGAAGATGAGTACATTCTTGCATCAAAAGCTTCAAATGAGAGGCGTCCCGATTTTACAATTCTTGAGAGAACTAGGGGTAATTCCGAGTGCCAGTTGTCCATTAAAGTGGTATTGTGATAACACTGGTACAGTTGCACAAATAAAGGAATCGAGATCCAATAACAGAACAAGCATGAACCGAGGCATTATCATTTGATCTGTGAGATCATAGTGTTGGAATATAGAGGCACGTAAACACGTAATACATGCTCAACGGAAATAAACAGTTCACCAACAATGAACAGTTAATTGCATAATTTTATTGCGTTAGACATAAAAAGAATCCTTACGGTAATTCGAAAGTAAATTTCTCAACTATGTTATCCACATAATCCCCGTTCACAGACTTGATCAGATTCGTCAGCGTTGAATCCCGAGACGAATTTGCTAGGAAAATTCATGAAGAAATTAGGCTTCTTGTGTGTTTAATGAATCTCTAGGATCTCATATATATAGGGGAAGCCCAACTTAAAGATTAAGCAATCTTTATTAGGAAGATTTTTCCTAATCTTGCAAATCATATCTACTAGATATGATTTTCCTAAATATATTTTCCTACAATAATATTACATATATTATTTTGGATTCCTATTTAATTAAATCTAATTTAATTAAACAGTAACAATAATTAATTCCAAATTAATATATTATTAATTAATTCTCCACAAATTAAATATTAAATATAATTTAATATTTAATCAACCAACTATAATCTGTAATTGGGAACTACTTGTTGTGTGACCCATAGTCCCTCATATATCGAGCGATTAGTCAAACTAACGGTCTTAATTGAACCCTAGACAATAAATATGACATTCTCAATATATGAGGTACGTTGCGAGAAACGTGCAACTACCTGTAACTGAAACATGGGCTATTGCGATATCTTCCTTTCATTCACAAATACTCGATTAGTCTTGAACATGATGAAGTGTATATTCAAATAACTAAATCATATTATCTCTAATCACTAATTGGTTAGGTATGTCACACTTAGCCACAAAATCTAAGTTACGTGCATCGACTGATGACTTAGATCCCTTATGACGAGAAGATGAGTATTCGCTCTAAATCCACTTTGAGGAATGAATCTTATTCTTGGCTCAACTACCATGCACATGCACTTCATGATGAACCCAATCTAAGCCATATCTACCCATAGAAGGGTGCAAGTGTCGGTCATGGTCAAAGTTCATCACTCCAAACATGTCGTACCCATTGACCTCAAGTCAAATGAGCATCGCATCACTCCCATTAACCGAGATACCCATAGACACATATAGTGGAGCTACATCAAACGGTTTCTTGGATGGGTATACCAATACCCTCTGAGGTATCTATGCATTCATCATGAGATACCTAGTATCTCGTAGTAAGTGAGATCTTACTACACTCTCTAAGAGTATGATGCAAATCACACACCCATCTCAACTGCATCATAAATATCTCATTCTTGATGATCCTTGATTGGGCCATTTGAGAATCATGCTTTAAGTCATCTGAGTTCTCACAACCTCAATGACAACAATGACTCATGGGAACACAGATAAGAACAAATGAAAACAATCAAACATAATATTCTAATAAGTGTAACGCCTTACATTTAATATTAAAACAAATAATAATATTAAACCAATACTGAATATTATCTTAGCATTATGTCCTTACAAAGGATTGTCTCTAGGACACTAACACTAACAATCTCCCACTTGAAATAGAGTCAATCACCTACATGTCTAACCCCTAGACCATTGAAATGTCTACTGTGTACATGAACACTCAAAGCCTTGGTGAAAGGATCAGCCAAATTATCTTCTGTGGGAACGTGTTCCAACTCTATCTCTCCTCTAGCAATTATCTCTCGTATCAAGTGATAACGCCTCGGTACATGCTTGTTTCTGTTATTGGATCTCGGTTCCTTAGTTGTTGTTATAATACAACTTTATTGGACTGTTGGCACTCGGAACTACCCCTAGTTCACTTAAGAATTGCTTATCCAGACAGCTTTTTTGGCAGCTTCTGCCGCAACAATGTACTCAGTTTCGATTGTTGAATCTACGGTAGTCTCTTGTTTGGAACTATTCCAACTAACCGCCCCACCATTGAGAACGAAAACATAACCTGACTATGATTTGTAATCATCACAGTCTGATTGAAAACTAGTGTCAGCGTAGCCAGTTGCAACTAGCTCTGACTGTCCTCCTTAGACAAGAAATCAATCTTTAGTACGTGTGAGGTACTTCAGAATGTTCTACACAGCAATCCAGTGAGGTTCTCCTGGATTCTGGTGGTATCTACTAGTGATGCTGACATCGAAGGCCACATCAGACCTAGTGCAAGTTATGGCGTACATGATGGAGTCATTTGCAGATGCATATGTCACATCCTTCATGTGTTGGATATCAGCGTCTGTGGAAGGACAATCCTTCTTAGACAACTTTATCCCATGACATGCCGGTAGAGAACCTCTCTTATAGTTCTCCATCGCAAATCGCTTCAACACCTTATCTACGTAGGTGGACTGTGACAGCCCCAACATCTTCTTGGATCTATCCCTATGGATCTTGATCCCTAAGATGTAGCAGGCTTCACCAAGATCCTTCTTCATGAAGGTCTTTGATAACCAATCTTTCACCGTCTGCATAAGCGGGATATTGTTTCCTATAATCAATATGTCATCGACATATATAACTATGAAGACAATATTCTTCTCGCTGCGTCTATGGTAAACGCATGGATCTTCCGAATTTCTGATGAAGTCAAAAGAAATCAAAGCCTCATCAAAATGGATATTCCAACTCCTAGAAGCTTGCTTCAGTCCATAAATTGACCGTTTAAGCTTGCACACAAGATTAGATTTTGGCTTAGATATGAAACCTTCCGGTTGAGTCATAAACACTTCCTTGTCGATGTTACCATTGAGGAAAGTTGTTTTGACGTCCATCTGTCAAATATCATAATCGAGGTGTGTTGCTACCGCAAGTAAAATTCGAATGGACTTGATCTTAGCAACAGGTGAGAAAGTTTTACCCCCTTTGGCAATTCAACCAAGTACCAGACTTGATTGGTGTACATCGAGTCCATCTCGGATTTCATGGCTTCATGCCACTTCTCTGAGTCAACATCTAATATTCCGTGTAAGTTCTGAGATTGTCCTTATCCGGGATCTCCACGTCATCATGTTCCTGTACGAGGAAATCATAATATCTAGTGGGCGGATTACGAATCCTAGTAGACTTACGGAGCTGTGGTTGTGCAAGCTGTACATTCTGATCGTGAAAATTTTGTGGGGGGCATCGATTTCATCAATGTCAGGAGAGTCCTCAAGAGATACACTTGCGGATGTCTCCTAGGTGGGAGTTTGAACTATGTTGTTCTCATTACCCACTTGGAGTTTGTTCTTGAAGGCAATGCAACTCCAATTAAAATTTCCCAAGCTTGAAAAGAGCATCCAAGTGATAAACTTCCACCATGAGATTTGTTGAATGCTCCATCGATTCCTTGTCACATTTCTTTGACAAGTGATCGATCTCTTGAGTTATCTGTGGTTCTTGAATTTCTTCAAGTTCTATCATCTTATGACCTTGTTCCTTAAAGACATAGTCTTCTTCGAGGAACCTGGCCTACCTAGAAATAATCATTGTTTGTTTCTCAGGTAGATAGAAGTAATATCCTTTAGCTTCCTTAAGATATCCCACAAAGTAACCATTTTCACCTTTGGATTCCAACTTATAGGTAAACATCTTTTTCACAATCACGGGGCAACCCCTTGTCTTGATATGTGTAAAAGTTGGCTTCTTGTCATACCATAGTTCATATGGTGTATGCTCAACCAATTTAGATGGAATCCTATTCAGAATGTAGATTGAGTTTTGTAACGCGTATCCCTATAAGAATATTGGAAGATAGGAAAAGCTCATCATGAACCTCACCATGTCCAACAAGGTTTGGTTTCTCCTCTGGACACTCCGTTCATTTGCGGTGTTCCTGGAGGAGTCCACTGTAGTTGGATTCCATGTAACTTCAAGTAATCAGTGAATTCATGGCTAAGGTATTCATCTTCTCGATCCGATCGAAGAGTCTTGATACTCTTACCAAGTTGTTTCTCTACTTCAGCTTTATACTCTTTGAATTTCTCAAAAGATTCGGATTTGTGTTTCATAAGATACACATACCCATACCTTGAGAAATCATCAGTAAAAGTGATGAAGTAACCGAAGTGACCCCTAAAAATTTAATTTTTCAAGATAATTTCCCAAAATTGCAAAGATGGACACTTCAATATGTATTAAAAAAAATTGTAAAATAGCCCTCAATTTTATTTTATTTCAAATAAAGTTAAAACGGTGAGTCAGCCAATTCATTTGGTCAACGTTTTGTGACGCTTTTCACGCTTTTTAGGCTGTTCAAAAGTTAAGTGGTGGTCCAAATGCGTTGAATCGATTCGTTATACTTGTCGAGCAGTGATCAATCGGTTCAACCCATTTTTCAAAATATAGTCCAAGACAATAGTTCGGTCCAATATGTAACCAAAAAAATATACAATTAGTTTCTTTCTCAATTCGCGTCCTTTTCTTCCCGGTACAACGAGGAAAGGAAAATTTCCGTTATCCAGAAGGTGTTTATTTACATCATATCTAGCTAAAATGTTTCAAGAATCTCACACTCCATATTTTATAAGTGGACTTTCACATTTAATTTAAATACCCATTTTAAAAGGTTTTTCCAACAAAATTTTCAAACGACTAATGTGATATATAATTTCTGGCATGACATGACATGGCATACTAATATAGACAAAAAATCTCACATGACACGGTCTCGTATACAAAATGAGGTACAAATTAGAATAAATGGTGGACGGATCATAGAGGGGGCTGCACTGGGCTGGACCCCATTAACCTGTTATATATTTGTATATGATATATAAATAAAATTCAATATATATATTTAAGTCCAGCCCAATATTATTTTTGATTTTATATTTAATTTACAAATCTCAATCTAAAATTAAAGATCATCTCCATACTCTCTATTCGGTTATTAAATTAAGAGACAACTTGATATAAATTTATTTTCCTGGTCTATCTGTCTCTCCTTCTTTTTTAATTTAATTAAGGTATTGAAACACAATAAAAAACAATTTTATTGTAATTTTGGATGTGCTTTCAACTATATATATAAAATTTCATTTATTAAATAGAAATTTATTAACTTTAGGATTAGAACCTAGATCACAAGAAAACGCTTCCAACTATACTAAAATGACTTAATGTTCAAAATTGAGGATTTATATATGTTATAATTTACAATCTAAACAAAGCCAATTCTAGTTATCTAATTGATTTTAATAGAAAGTTAATTCTATTTATCTAGTTGATTTTAATATAAAGCTAATTCAACTTATTAGTATTTATATTTTTAAATTATACGTATAATACATTCAACTTCTTGTTTTTTTTTTTTGTTATATTCTGCAGTTTTTTGTTGTTGACATGCTTAATTTCACCTTTTTTTTGGTTGAATAAGGTTATCGACATTCACTCATATATAAAAATTTTATTTTGATTTAATATCCTTTAAAATTTACCTATATTTTGAATATAAACTAATATGGTTTGTTGTAATTTTGCTTCCATTTTGATTTAATATCCTTCAATATTAACTTTTTTTATATATTTTAAATGTAATATTGTTATGTTTTTACATGTAATACTGTTATATTTTGTCTATAATACTGCTTATATCACTACAAAAAAATAGAGGGTTGTCTACGAAATATTCCAAAAAATAGGGGATTGCCTAAGGAATATTTCAATTTACCTAGGCATTTTTATTCATAGGTAAATTTGCTTACGGAATGTAATTCGCAGGTAAATTTATTTGTAAGTCATTTCTAAACCACAAATATAATTACCTACAAAATGTAAGTTGCCTAGGGAATTATCTTTTTTAGTTAATTAGTTTGCCTACGGAAATTTGGAATGTGTAGGTAATTTCATGGTAGGTAATTTGTTTGCCTTGGAAATTATTTTGTGTAGATAACTTTTCATAGATTTTTTTAAAAATTGGTAGGCAAATCCTAGGCAATAGTCACTTTTAAGAACCAAATTATTTTTGTAGGAAAATTTCATAGGCATTTGAAAATTTTGGTAGGCAAATCTTCATTTTCTTGTAGTGTATTTTGATTTAATATTCTTCAGAATTTACCTTCTTTTTTTTATGTTTGAATGTACTACTGTTATGTTTTTCCATGTAATACTATTATGTTTTTTCATGTAATACTGTTATGTTTTGCTTGTAATACTGTTTTCGTTTAAATATTTTATTATAATTTAATAAAGATGAAAAAGGGGAAAAAATAGAGACTTGCGTTCAACAGTTGGCATAAATATTATTTTTTAAAATTTAAATATTATATTATAATTTTACAAAGATAAAAAGAGGGGAAAATAAAAAAATGAAAAAAGTAGTAAAATTAAATAGATGTAAAAGAGGGAATAAAATTAAAAATAAAAAGAAGTAAAATTAAAATTAAAATAAATTTAGAATATGCTTCAATTGGCAGAAATATTATTTTTTTAATTTAAATATTTTATTATAAAAACAGATGAAAAGAGGAAAACTAAAAAATGAAAAGTAGTAAAAATAAAATAGATGTAAAAGGGGGAATAAAATAAAAAATGGAAAAAAAAATTAAAAAAAAAAGTAATAATAACATGCCTTAGAAAGGATTGAACCTGCAACTTTGAGTTAATTGGCCAAAGGCACCTATTTTTCCACCACATATTTTTCCGATCATCAGAAACCAATGCCCATGTAAACCCGCCCAACTCCATATGTCGGGACATTATGTTCCTGATGATCCTCGAACATTTATTCGACTGATGCAACCTGTAAAATTAAAAGAGTATTACACACGTATATATATAATATATAAATAAAAGACAAAGTGGCATAACATAATTTCCATTCCACACTTGTATAGGTAATTGAATCTGTGGTGGATTATGGTGGGCGAGTTCCACTGCGTCAACCTCCCGATTCCTAGAAGAATCATCATCGTTACCTTCAGTTGATTCATCACGGTGGTCATCATCAGTACTCGTCGTCTCGAGTTCGGGTATAGGTACCCGATTCTGATGTTTGTCTTCATTATTATCACGGGAATTCGACCCTGATCCACTGGATCTCCCGAATAGAGCTCTGCTAAGCGACTTTCATATACCTCTGCCACCGGTCATTTGTAACATTGGTTAAATAAATAAAATATTATATGATGTGTTGGGATATGGGTTCCAGCAGTTCCCAGCTGAAGTCGTGTGCCAGATGATGTGAATTCTGAATTAAGGCCAAATCGTAGCACGGCTATGACATTCAAACACAAGGCACGTTAAAAGGAATTGATTAGTACTACTCATACCAACAAGGTGCATCTTCTTTTCTGGTGTCCATTGTGAAAGAACTCTAAAGTTAAGCGTGCTTGGCTTGGAGCAATTTCATGATGGGTGATCAGGGTGCATGCGAGTGAGGACAAAGCACGCTAGAAAAGATCCGTGTTGGTTTGCGAGGACAGTACATCAATTCTGATTATGATCCCGGTCCAACAAGATGGATGATTAAAACAAGTATATACATCATCAGGGCCGTGCCTTTCATGAGTCGGACGAATCGTCCGACTCAGGCCCAAAATTTTTGTCGATTTTTAGGGGCCCAGAATTCTATATGCATATATATATAATATTATATATTTATACTTGTAAAATTATTAAAATATTGTGAAATGTCCTAGTGGGGAGAACAAATATTTTATTCTATTTTGTTTAGGGTTCAAGTCCCACCTTTTGCAAATCCTTAATTTATTTTTGGGTCCATGCTTATCTTTAATTTATTTTTGAGCTCATGCTTTCTGCAAATCCTTAATTTATTTTTGGGCACATGCTTATCCAAAATAAATAATTTAAGCACCACAAGTTCACAACTATTTTAGTTTAATTAAGTCCCACCTTTTGTAAATCTTTAATTTATTTTTGAGCCCATGCTTTATCCAAATTAAATAATTTAAGCACCACAAGTCCACAACTATTTAAATTTAACCACACATAATTAAATCTATCATAATTTTCTTGGTATAATATCTGGCCAAATAAATTTTGTTTCGAAATAATTATGATTTTTGCAATTCTCACTGTTAAATTAACCGTAAAAATCAATTTATTATAAAAAATACATTTTTCTTTACAAACTCTCTCTCCTCTCTTTTATCTTCATTGAAAGAAAAATTTAATTATCAAATTTTTATATTTCTTATTTTTATACAAACCTCCTCAAAAGTAACAAACAATTAATGTGAAACGAGAAAATATATTGCATACATATAATAAAATCTTTGCAAATCCTTCATTTTATATTAAAATGTCATTACTTATTAATCAATTTTTAAATTATGAAATACAGTCAATTTGTATAATTTTTTAGTTCATATATGAGGGGGCTAAATTTTAAAATCGACTCAGGCTCTAGAATTTCTAGGATCGGCCATGTACATCATGAATACATTAATTAAAACAAGTCATTTCACAACATGTATATATATCATCTTCATCAATATCAATAATTAAAAACAAGCGTACATAACAAAGATATTTATAGATAATAATTTGTTTCATCAATTATCTTCTGAATCAGAATTATGATCTCTATCTTCATCTTCATCTTCATCTTCCTCGTCTCCTTCCTCTTCTTCTTCATCTTCCTCGTCTCTTTCCTCTTCATCTTCCTCTTCCTCTTCCTATTCATCTTCTTCTTCTTCTTCTTCTTCCTCAACTACTGCACCGTTCAAATCTGCCCAAAACGATAGGATCATCATCTATTTGCACATTCATTTGGGATGATATGTCGTCTTCTTAGAGTAGGGAAAGCTCTGGTGCGGTATTTCTATCGATTTTCACTAAGGATCTCGGTTTTGTGGTGCAAACAGCTCACCAATCTCGGCCCCGCACAGATCCGGGGTACTTGCAATAATAAACTTGACTGGCTTGACTTGCTAGCACAAATAGATTAAAACGGCCATATCGTCCTCTCGGATTAACGTCCACGAGCTTATAATTGGGATGTATTCTTGTTCCCATCGGCACAGTTAGATCAAACCACTCACGTCTATACTATATTAATAACACCTAAGTGCGTGTGTGGCACTATTCCCACCTATGCTTGGGGGCGAGTGACCTTCGCAGACGTTAGATGTTGTACTCTGGCGTACAAGCCTAATTATTTAGGTGTCATATCTTTTACTTAATGTGGGCCTAGTCCTTGACAATGTGAACATGTGTATCATTTAAAAAGAATACATGACGTGTGTCAATGTTGCATGCACCAGATGTTAAGACATGAGATACTCCTATGCCTATAAATAGTGCTGCCTCTCCTTCACGTTGATGCGTTTTTGGCTTCCAACCTTCAAAGAAACCTCTTCAAAAAGCTTCTTCATCCTCTCAAGTTTACATACTTCTTCCATGTTTGATTCCTCCTCTTCAGGCAATGCTTGACATTCTTTATAGGTGTTTGCATATTGCATTCTGTACAAATTGAAAAGATTAAAGAACATGGTTATTAAATATCTAAAAATATATAGTTTAAACTTTTGAAGGATAAAGTTTGGTACAAAATTTGACTTCATGTCTATAATATATGTACAAGGAAACTGAAACACACACATATATATACATATTATATATTTATTTCACATATTGAATATGAAACAACTTTAATGCCTAAAGGTTGAAATACTATAAATATGAAACAACTTTAATGCCTAAAGGTTGATATTGAATTCAAGACAGACCGAATTGAAAAGGTGCATTCTTGACAGCAATTGCATCTGATATGGTTTTCAAATGACTAACGATGTAATCCAAAGATCAAAATTAGATGCTAAAGAATAATGCTCAAAACCTAGACATGACGATGTGATATTTAATTTTGCAACAAATTGAAAATTTGATTAACAAAAAAGTAATGCTAATATTGAAGGAAATGAAGTTTAAGGTAACAATTTGATTAACTTTATCTATATATATTACCAGGAGAACTCTGACCTATTGCATCAACATTTGATCCCGAGGTTGTAGTCATGTTCTGAAGAATCTTCAATAGCAATAACGGTAGAAGAAGCACAATACAATATTACATACTCCCTCCGTCCTATTTTTTATTATCTGGTTACTGTAGACACGAAGATTAAGAAAAAATAGGAGATAATAATATTAAATGGAGTAAAGTGGGTTTGAAGGAGGGAAATAATAGTATTAAATGGTGTAAAGTGGGTTTGGTGGAGAGAAATAATAGTATTAAATAGTATTGAAAGTTGTTTTATTTCCTTTTTAGGAAATGAACAAACAAAATTAGGACGCATATTTACGGAAAGTGGACAATCAAAATTAGGAAAAATTGAGTAATTTTGAGGACAACTCCATCTACAGTGACACATCACACATGTACCTTCGAGTAAGAAAGACAAACGAGCTCTTAACATGACTCTGAAAAAAATAAACAACTTAGATTTTAATTTCTCAAGAGAGTATTGAACTGAGCAAACAAAAAAGATTATTTGACTTACAAAGAGTGGCATATATTTAATTTTCACCAAAGTCATAATTAGATAACATTCTCTTATAAGTCTACCAATGAAAAATAAAAAAATGAGTAGAGATTGGGTAGGCTTCCAGGGAAGATCTAAGATCTTAAAGCAGGCCACTAAGGCCACTTACACTTGGAAGGAGATGTATAGCTAAATCATAAACTTTAATGTGACTAGAAGTCCAATCTCATCTTATGAGCACCTTGATTGGAAGGAGATATGCTAAATCACAAAAAAAAAAAAAAGATAATTAGTAGATTAATTAATTATACTATTTCACTTTATATATTAGATTCATTTTTAGTTTGACGTCTATAGGTTAATGCTCACGGTTTAGGTGTGCTTAGGCTGGGGTAAGATATTGGTACTAGAATCTGATGTTTAATGTATTTTTGTTTCTCTTCTTTGGGTGAATTAATCAAAATTTTAGTAAATTCAAGTGCATAGACACCAAGATAGAAACTTTTTTTGTCTCATATGCTGCTAAAATTGTAAAACTCAAAATAATAAAATTAACAAAATACTGAATGTTAGATTTGATTTCCTGTAATCATCACTATATTAGCTACAATATGCAAATCTATAAGTTATGGCTTATGGGAAACAATGAAGCAAACAGAAGACAGAGCACAATAATAAATCCAAATGATATTACATCAATTAAAAATAAAAAGTTGCTCAGCCATTTGCACCAATTATCGTCACTAACAAAGAGCACCAAGACCAACTCGAAGATACTCAAGAAGTATAACAATAACCAGCTCCAAAAATCAATTATAAGGTAACACCAAATTACTGAAATTAGTTACCTCAATCAATGATAGAGCCGAGAGAAACTGGAGAAATAAGAGGTGGATCGTGGAAGTCGAGAAAATTCAAAAAAAAACGAGCGTCGGCCGTTGCCGAATGGATCTTGAGGGAGGCTGGCAGCCGAAGCACTTGCCCAGTGTAGAAAAACTGTAATCTGATTTTGCCCTAATTTTTCATCACGTTTGTATTTCTCATTGTTGATTTCTCAAATTTTCTTTTTTTCTGGAGGGGCTTCGGAATTTCTAAATTAAAAAGTATCATGAGTCTGAGAATGAAGAACGATGGGGGCACTATCACTTTAAGGGTTATTTCCATTATACACTGTCGGTCAAACTTTAGCGTGTTGTCTGCGTCGTTGATATGTTATCTTGTCTAACGTATTAATCGACTCCCCATCCTAATTCAAAATCTTGTGGCGAAGATTAAGAAAAAGTTGAAGATAATAATATTAAATGGTGTAAAAAGTGGTTAAAAGTGAGTTTGGTAGAAAAATAGTAATCTTAAATGGTGTAAAAAGTGAGTTTGGTGGAGAAAAAAATAATAATATTAAATAATGAACACTTGTATGAGATAAATGCCACGGTGAAGCAGGCGTAAATTGGACATTAAGCGCTTTAATACTTTGTAAGAGGTGTGTGTGATTTGTCTTTAGATTTATATCTAAATGCCATCGTGAGGCAAATCTTATATGAGTTTTTATCTTAAATAATATTGAAAGTTGATTTATTATCTCATTAGGAAATGACCAAATAAAATTAGGACGGCTTAGAACATGGATATATATGAGCAAAGGGTAGTTTATGTCTTTTTGTTTCTTTGAAATTTGTTGTGCTATGCCAATTTTGCTTGAATATAAATTTGCAATCCAATGAATCAAGCAATTCTGAAGGGCTAAATGTGAAAATGTTAACACACGTTTGAAGTAATGAACTAAATAAAAAGAGTAAATTAATGGACTAAATGAGAAGAGTAAATCAAAATGTAAACAATCGCGTAATTTAAAAACATGGAACACAGTGTCACAACTCACAATTATGCGAGAAGTTGCTCATATATTTATTCATTCGCAAGAAATCAATATTGATTGTCAAATTTAACATTGTGTTAAGATCATCTAAGCATTACTGATGGTCAAATTATATTTATTTTCCATGTAAGTATTAATTTATTTATCAGAATAAGGATATTATATTAAAAAAATACCACACATACTTGATAAAGGATTTTTAATTTTTTTCAATAAGATATTATATTACCGAAAGATCGGCGTATAGACTCATCCCGAACACGATTTCTCCTCACCTATATATATTATTGATGTGATACTTAATTATTAGAATGCGATTATATTTTCTTATACCACCAACACAGCGCATCCATTACATACCACCAGAAAATGTCAAATTGTTTTACATACCAGAATTTCTAAGCAAAACACAAAACAACATATGAGCAAAAATACCATAGTTGTTGCGGTTGCTACTACTAATACTACTACTAAGGAGTTTGAATAAGATCAATTACACAATAAGAGTACTTAACCACAAAATAACATTTAATTCATGAAATTGATCATTTCACTCCCCTTCATTCAAAAGCGTGACAAAAAATGAGCAGCATCTTTGGCCTTCACCCCACTTTTTTCTTGCCTTTTCCTTTTTACGGTCGTTCTGTGAGGATAACTCCATATATTTCTAACCATCCTTATCAACAACAATTTTCTTCAAAGTGGATGAGCCCTGATTATAAAGTGGGGAGCCCTGGTTGTAAAGTGGTGGAAGTTGCGAAACGAGTTGTGTTTAGTAAAACAAACTGATGTTACACTGCATGTTGTAACACTCAAAATAACACTGGTAAAACTGAGATAATAACAGCGGAAGACTCAGAAACACAACACACGAAATTTAATAAGACTTTGCACAATCTATATCAATATAGTGTGATGCCTTATGGTCGAAATCACTATTTATCAAAAATAATGACTACAAAGAGGTTCACAGATCGAATCCTCTTGAAACAAGATCAAGCCTATGATCTAAAGGCTAAGTTTATATCTACACGACCAAAGGTGACTATTCTATGTGTATGAAATGATCTACACCGAAGCTAACATTCCACATAAAATAAATCCAGCACCACTTGAAGTATTGTAGACCCTACAATTACTTTCTTATGGCTAAACACTCCATAACAACGACCGTATCACTCTGGATGCACTAAGAACTCAGCAGTTGATGCTTGGTCGTTGCTTCGACTAAACAGTACACAATTTGCGGCCATTGATATGTGCATCAATATCTTCTATTTATAGACTTCGCTTATGCTTTACTAGATTCTCCTTGAAGGATCTAGAAAATCTTCCATCCACTATCCCATGATCTTTGTAACTGCCACTTAGTGGGTTCTTCAAGTTCTGAAAACAACCGCATAATCTAGTCCCTTCTACTCGATTCTTGAAAATTGTGGAACCTTCTGGAATCTTGCAGAACAACCTAGATCGTCAACCTGTAGTCAACAACATCAAAGACAACATTGAACATAAAAGTGTTAGTGGTTAAGAAGAAAGGACGAATACTGATGTTGTAACCAATGTTGTAACATCGGTGGCAACATCAACAAGTGGCCATTGGCATAAGGTGGAGGAGCCCTTATTTGAACTGTAGGTGCTAAATTTGTTGATGTTGCAATCGCGTCGCATCGATGTTTTATAGTAGTGTCGCGCCGCTGATTGTACGGATCGTTGAGTGGTTCTCCGTCTCCGCCTCTGTGGAGTGAAACTAGGGTTTGTTTGTTGTGTGTGTGTTGAGATGAATTCGTGTGTAAGTGATTTAGAGTTTGTGAAATTGATTTATGAAGGTTTTGATTTTGAGAAACGTTTTTTGACCTGATGAAATAAAACGTTTTATTTTTTAATGTTTTGTTTTTAAATTTTTATTTTTGAATTTTTGTTTATATTTCTTATTTTTAAATCTAGGCTTATAAATTTGTAGGTCTGTTCTGATTGGCTATTAAATCCTTTTCAGCATGACACGTTGTGCCCGGTCATCAGCTCGCCAGAAATCCCCAATTTAAAGGCGCACGTGAGTTGTGCGTGACACGAAATGATGTCTTTTCCTGTCGTTTCTCGTCGTCGGTTAATTTTGAGGTCAAAATTGCACAATTCAAAAAAAATATGGGACTAATTATGTTAGTCAAACTTTCTTGGGACCATTAAAAAAATGTGATAAGTTATGGGACCATTTTGGATTTAATCCCCCATGTTCAGCATACACCACTATTATTATTGCTTGTAAGAATCAACACTTAGAAATGATATCCCTGCTGGATATAAATGTGTATTTGTAATAAGAGAAACAAGAATAATAATGTAATGAGGTGCAAAGCGAGATTAGTAGCTCATGGGTTTTTGCAGAGACTCGATACTGATTTTATCAAATATATGCTCCTGTTATGCATGAAATAATGTTACGCTACTTAATATTTCTGGTAGTAAATAAATTTAAATTTAGAAATGCAGTTTATAAATATTGTAACCGCATGTTTATATAGACCATTGGATGTCAATATTTATATAAAAATCTATGATGGATTTAAGCTTTCCCAGGTGAGCAATTGTGAGAATCGTATTATGTACAATATTAAAAGCTACATAAGTCATTATATAACATAAAACTTTTGAGTCGAACATTCCACGATCGACTCAATTAATTCCTCATGAATAAAGAATAAATAAATAATAAAATATTTCCTTGCGAGTTTATAAAGAACTCATTTTGGTGGTATTTGTATCATCTCAGTTTATGTTGATGATCTAAATGTTGTTAGAACGAGCAAGGAAATTGAAGAAAGTTTAGTTTAATTAAGACATAATTTAAAATAAAATTGGTAAAATAAGGTATTATCTCGTCCTGTAGAATGAAAATCTCCCTAAAGGAAAATGAATTTGATACACTAGTGAACCTACTTAAAGAAGGTATTGAAGAGATTTCATATGGATAAATTTGATCTATTTAATTAGCACACCAATAATTGTTCGATCTGTTGAAGTAGATAGGGACAAAAGTTGTACCAAACAAAGATACATAATATATGAAAGGACCGGAAGATCCTTATTTGAGTGGAATTGGTGTATTACTTTGTTTTGAGAACTGCGTCAAACCCGATATTGCATTTGCAATGAGTTTACTTGCAAGATTTAATGTTTCTCCTACAAGGAGATATTGTAAAACATTAAGCACATGTTAACAGCATCTCCAAGGTTCGCAAGATTCTAATTTAAAACATTTGGGATTCATGTGGTGGTATCATTAGAATGATATATCTTCTATCGTCCTTTATAAGGACAATGCAATTGTATTGCATAGATGAGTAACATGTATGTTAAAAGGAACTTGACAAAGCATATATCCTTGAAAAATTCATTAATCCACATGAACACCAGAAGAGTGGTGAAATTATCATACAAAATGTGTGCTCCAGTGACAATCTGACAGATTTGTTCACTAAATCTCTTCATATATCTATTTTGAAAAAATGTTTTCATGGTATTGGAATGTGTAGACTTAGAAGACTATTGTCTTCAGGGGAAGCGACAACTTCAAAATAGTCTTAAAAATTGATTCCCAAGAACAGTGATTATAATCTTTTTCTTTATTAAGTTTCTTGTTCTAGATTATTTTAGAGATATTTAATTAGGCATGAACATCACGTCATAATGTCCAAAGAGGAGTGTTGTCAATATATTAATAGAGGACATTACTTTTTATGGGCTTATATATTATCTCTATTTTTTGTGTCGTCGTGGACAAAGAGAACAAAAAATAGTGAAACCCTTCTAACTTTGTCGCCTCCTGAAATAGTCCTTCTTGATGAACTAGGTTAACAAATCAATGTTATTGTGTTCTTCTTTATTCTTATTTTTTATTTTACAACAACTATAAATGTTATTAATTTTTTTCATAATTGGACTGTTGTAACCTAGATTTTGGATCTAGGGCAACATACGTGTGATGGGAGGGATCAAACAGATAACGGATAATAAACGTAAATGATGCTCAAATCTGGTTACCCAGTTCGTCTTTTGAATAAGACTACGTCTGGGGGCGCCCAAGCCAAGAGTATTTTATTGTATCTTTTATGCCTAGGGTTCTAAGATTTTCGTCCCTTTACAATGAATGATACATGTTATATTTATGGACAAGAAACTAGGTTACAAATCTTCATGGGCTTCCTTCGACGGGCTTGCAGAGATTCCAGCCGCCAGGGCTAGGGTTTCCTTGGCCAACCCGCGATTTCTGCATCAGGATACACTTGCCGCACTTACGCCCCGCGATATTTGTGCCCCTAATTGTACATATCTTTACCATGTTTATCTCTTCGTGGACTTCCGTTCGAAGTCGCTCCCGACCTGTGGTTTCTCCAAAGTCGCCTGCGACCTTCGTGTATTTCCAAGTCGCTCCGCGACCTTCTCAATTCAAATGAAGTCATTCTGCGGCCTCCCGACCCCCAGGGAAGTCGCTCCAACTGATTGACTCATGAGAGAGGGTCGCCTCACCGGGTTGGATTATTTCGTGCTACAACAATTGCCCCTCAAGTCGAGGTTGCGTTCTTGCATCGGGACCTAGACTTGACTCGTTATTTGATCGACTTGTGGCGAGTCGACCTAGGAACGCATTCCCGAGGCGCATGGTTACCCTCGGGGAGGCGGATCGTTGCCTCGGTTCCTGGGGTCGGCATGAGATTTGATGGGTTCGTCATGCTAATTTTGCAAACGGATAAGGTCATGCGCCGCAAGCTCCTCCAATCGGTGACCGCGGTGTTGACTACGCGTGACCTGCGCGACTTCGTTTCTTCGGGAGGGGTCCAAATTACGCCCTTATTGCACTTTGACCCCCGTTCCCTTCTATAAGAAGGGCTAGGGCTTCATACCTGTCTCCATTTCCTTCTTCTTTTCACGCAGCCAAAATCCTCTCTGAATTCAAGCATTTCATCTCCGGCCAACTTCCGAGTTCCTGACGAGACAACATTCAGGTAACCCTCCTTATTTCAACATATTCTTTCCATTGCCTCCGATCCTTCGACGCCCGTTGCCCCTCGTCCCATGGTTTCTCGTCCTCAGAGGAGGACAATATAGCGATACCCCTCTTTCGGCAATACCACGGCTCCGGTTCGGCCGCCGGTCACGAGGGCGGATCTTCATCCGCGGGTATCCGGCGCATTATCCAGGACATCGGGGGCGTTGATGAGCGATTCTTGCAGGAGCTGGAGGGCATCACTCATCTCCCTCCCCTGGATATCGGTACAGTTCGCTTCGCCGCGTCAGAGTGGGAACAACCCGCCAGTACCTCGGCTCCGACACAAGATTACGGGGCCTATGAGCGGGCCTTCGACTATCACTCTTATTCGACCGAGGCCCCATATAAGTGACTTGAACATGCGTATAGGAGGTCGGCTCATTCTGAGTACATGGACCTGCATAAGTACAAGTCGATTTTACCTGACAGGCACGTGTGTTCCCTCCATCGGTCGTATAAGGTGCCCGAGATGTGTATTTTTATGGGGCGACCTCCGATGAGAGTGCCGACCAGCTGCCTCCAGGGATGATTGCGGTCAACGAGCACACAATGAAGGCGGGGATTCGCTTTCCCCTTCACCCGGCGATCTCCCACCTGTTAGCGGCTTGGAATCAAAGCCTCACCCAGATCACCCCTAATGGTTGGAGCTACATAATTTCCTCAATGACCGTTCTGGGGTTGCTTATGCGAGGTCGCTTATGTGATATCGCCAATTATCCAAGCCAGCGGCTATAATGTCGTACGACTTCGCAAGGGTTGGGAGCTCGTGAGTGGGATTCCGAACAAGGTCGTTGATTGGCACCAGAAGTGGTGGTTTGTTGGGGGTGCTTGGGAATCAACGGACCTTCGAGTACACTGCCCATCCGGGTCCCCACAGATTACGCGCGTCGAGTCGAACACGGTAAACTTTTCTTTTTATACTTCCGAGGACGTACTGATCTAATTCTCTTCTTCTTTTGCAGTGTTTATGCCCTCGACCGCCGACCTGTACTGGGACTTCCAAGAGGCTTTCAAGATTGTTCGCGACACCGCCCTGAGTTTTTGCGACGTTAACGCCCTCAACTCTGAGCTCGATCGACTAAAGGTCGGGCTTTATACCTATCCTCGCCACTTGAACATCCCTTGTGAGTACCCATTTTTACGCTTTCGACTTTCCTTTTTTTCATCCTTTGTGGCTGATTTTTTTTTGTGTGCAGTTCCCGACATTCCCCGTCTACCGTCGTTAGCCCTCCCGCCCGATCATGGCCCCGAGAAAAAGAAATCGGTCTTTGGGTCGGATAAACGCGTGGTGGCGTGATGCCCCTCCCCGAACTCGACTCCTTCGGCCCCCTCTGCCCGAAGCAAAGGCAAAGAAGTCGAAAGAACCGGCGTCCGACTCGTCCGGGGAGAAAGGACGAAACCAGCGAGGACCGGGAGTTGACCCCGCTTGACCTCATGACGCTCTCTGCTCCTCGGGAGATCGTCACTGGAGGGCGATTATTGGTTAGGTTGGAATGGCCAGTATCAGCAGTAAGTTCATATTTGCGTGAATCCTTAAGTTTGCCATTAACTCTTTTAGCAATAAACTTCGGATCTATTTTTGTTGAACTTCCGCGTAAGTTAAAACCCGTGGCCTGAGGCTACGAGATAGTCATATAAATCACAGGTAGAGATTACAGAAAAATTGTTTTTATCTCCGGGAAATTACTTGAGGCTCTGACAGCCGGTGGGCGATCGAGACCTGACAATGCTTTCGTGGCCCGAGAAGCACAGCAACTTGTACTCGGTCGTTGCCCACTCTCAAAAGGTGGTCTTCTACCTCGAGAAGACCAGTGCGCAGCTGGAGGCTGAGTTGGAGGAGCTAAAGAAGTCGCAGACGCGGTCGCCCGATCGGACTAAGATCTTCGTCTCACGCCCGATGCTCAAAAGAAACTAGAGTCCTCCAACTCTGAGCTACTCGAGCGTCTTTTGTTGAGGGCGTCTGGCCCCCAAGTGAGGTCGAGGGCGAGTTGAGGGCTAAAAAGGTAAATGTGGTCCGGAGGGCGAGCGGGCTGAGGCCGGGAGGGTGCTCGTCGCCAAGGAGGACGACTTCAAGAGGACCGAGGAGCTCAACGCCAACTTCACGTATGTGATGGTCTATGTCGGGGTCATCCGTGTCTTTCCGCGAGGGGTGAATCCGATTGGCACCTCGCCCCTTTTATCGCCGAGTTGTCTCATTATGTCCGCGACTACCCTCACGCCCCACCGTCCTTGGGAGATTAAGGATCCGGAAGACATGGGTGTCAACCTTTCCTTTTAAGCCAATCCAAGTCGGATCGTGCGCCGGTCCCCGATCGAGGTCGTCGGTAGAGGCCGGAGTCGATTCTGATGCTCGCTGCGGGATTTTTGAGATCTTGAATGGGCACTCCCAGTTTGGACCGAGGGCTCCTTTCGATTCGTAGAGTAGCTTCTTCAGTACCAAGTTTCCTTCTTTGAAGCGTCGGAGTCGTACTTTGGAGTTATAGTATTTCTCTGACCATTGCTTGTACCTTGTGTTTCTCATGTTGGCCTCCAACCGTCTTTCTTCGAGCAGGTCGAGGTTCCTGGCCAAGGCCTCATCCTTTTGGTCGAAGGCGACTTGACTTGTGCGAAGATTGGGAAAGTCGACCTCCGCAGGTACAACCGCCTCTGTCCTGAAGGCTAGTAAGTAAGGAGTTTCTTCTGTCGAATTTCTGCAGGTCGTTCTGTAGGCCCACAAAACATCCGAGAGCTCGCTAGCCCATTTTCCCTTGCCCCCCTCAATCTTGGCCTTGAGAGTGTGTTTGATGATTTTGTTCACCGCCTCGACCTGGCCATTCGACTGTGGAGGATATGGAGTCGAGAAGAGTTTTGCGATCTTCCATTTCTTGAAGAATGCTTCGATTTTGAGGTCGTCGAATTGTTTACCATTGTCTGATATGATTGCTTGTGGTAAACCAAATCTGCAGATGATATTCCGCCATATAAATTTGATGACGTGATCTTGATATATGGTCGCTAGTGCCTCAGTTTTGGCCCATTTTGTAAAGTAATCTACCTCCTTTGAGGCGTGTATTTGACCAAGCCTTGCTATTTGTTGGGAGTGGCCCAATAATGTCTATCCCCCACTTTGCAAATGGCCAAGGACTGAGGATGCTTGTGAGCTCTTCTGGGGCACTTTTGATGGAAGGAGCATAGATTTGACACTTATGACATTTGCGGGCGAAGATGATGGCGTCGGCCCTTAGCATGGGCCAAAAATATCCTTGTCTTGTGGTCTTGTGGGCCAGTGATTCTCCCGGTGTGGTTCTGCGCATGCCTTCGTGTATTTAAGCGGGATCACTTGCCCTTGTTGGGTGTGATCTGCGGAATAGAGGAATCTTTGGCTTGGCGCTTGTACAACTCGTCTTGGATCATTGTGTATCTCGCGGCTCACAGTTATAGTTGTCGAGCTTGGACCCTGTCTGACGACAGGAGACCTGTCGTCAAGTAATCAATGATGGGTGTCATCCGGCTCAATGTTGGGTTTCTAGGTTCGCGACTGTCGTGTACGCGGTGGATAGGTGGGATAATGTTGTGATGGTGACATCCTTCATTTAGTGACCACCGGAAGTTCTTTAGCGTCTTTAAAGCATCGGCTTTCATGAGGATTCTGTTCTCTCGGGATAACTTGACATGAATTTGTCGAACTTTTGACATAACATCTTTACAATCTCTTGGTAGGCCGCCATCCTGTCGTCCCGTGCCTCGTATTCTCCCGAGACCTAGTAGGCCACGAGTTGGGAATCTGTATGGACTTGCAGCCTTTTGACACCCATGACCGTCGACATTTCTAGGCCGCTAATGAGTGCTTCGTATTCTGCCTCGTTGTTGGTTGTGGGGAAATCGAAGGTGATGGCATTCTGGAAGAATGTTCCTTTCGGACTTATCAAAACCAAGCCGGCCCCCGATTTATGGGAGGTCGCCGACCCATCCACAAACAGCTCCCATGGTGGGCTGTTTGAATCTTCCGCCCCTGATGAGAAGGTGAGCTCCACGATGAAGTCGGCTAATGCCTGGGCTTTTATGGCAGGTCGGGGTGCATATGTTACTCCGTATTGTCCGACCTCAATTGCCCATTTGAGGCATCGGCCCGTCGTATCTGGTCGATGTAACACGTTTCTTAGGGGTGTGGAAGTGAGAACCTCGACTTGATGGTCAAAGAAGTAGGGCCTTAGTTTCCTTACGCTCATGACTAGCACGTACGCCAATTTCTCCAGCACCGAATATCGCTGTTCAGTTTCATTCAGTGTTTAGCTGACGAAATAAATCAAAAATTCATTCATGTCTTCTACTCGAACGAGGACCGCACTCAGAGCCATTTCGGAAGCCGCGAGATATAGGAAATTTTTTTCCCCTGGAACCGGTTTTGACAGAATGCTTACATTCGCTAGGTAGGCTTTGATCTTATCAAGAGCTTCCTGGCTTTCGGGTGTCCATTCGAATTTTGACTTTTTTCGGATTGTGTCGAACAGTGACTTGCATTTGTCCCCCATTCGGGAGATGAACCTGTTCAAGGCAGCCAGACATCCTGTGAGTTTCTGTACTTCTTTTACATTTCGAGGTGCTCCCATGTCTAATATGGCTTTGACTTTGGTGGGGTTCGCCTCTATTCCCCGCTTGCTTACCAGATGTCCCAAGAATTTTCCCGACTCGACCCCAAAATTGCATTTCTTGGGGTTTTAGTCGCATGTTGAATTTTCTTAGGATGTCGAAAGTTTGCGCCAGGTGCGTTAGGTGGTCTTCCGACTTCAGACTCATGACGACTATGTCGTCCATGTAAACTTCCACCGATTTGTCGATGAGGTTGGTAAACATATGATTGACCAACCTTTGATACATTGCCCCTGCGTTCTTTAAACCGAAGGGCATCCTCTTCCAGCAATAGATGTTTTTTTCCATCAAGAACGAGGTATGTTGCCGGTCTGGTTCGTACATGGCTATTTGGTGGTAGCTTGCAAAGGCGTCCATGAAGGACATCATTTCGTGGTCTGCCGTGTTATCTATCAGGTGATCGATGTGGGGCATTGGGAAAAAATCTTTCGGACAAGCGCTGTTGAGATCGGTGAAGTCGATGCATAGCCGCCAAGTCCCATTCGATTTTTTCACCAACACGGCGTTAGCCACCCATTGGGGTTGATTGGCCTGTTTGATCAAGTTGTTGTCCAACAATTTCTTTACCTCTTCGGCCAACGCTGCGTACTTCTCGGGGCCAAACTTTTGCCTTTTCTGGCTATCGGCTTCCGAGCTGGATCTATGAACAATTTGTGGCACGCGACTTCTGGGTCGATCCCCACCATGTCTTTGTGTGACCATGCGAAGACATCCAGGTTCTTTTTGAGAAAGTCGATGACTTCCCCCTTCAGGTCGTCTGGCATTGTGGAGCCTATGATTACTTCAAGATCCGGTCGGGCTGGGTCTACTTTGACTTTCTCGAGGTCTTCCCCCGGGACGGCCCTTGGGGTATTTTGCCGCGGGTCGTCTATTTCTGCCTCGAGTAGAAATTCTTCTGGTTCGGGCCCCATCCTTGGATCGAGGTCGTCGCGACTTCTTTTCTTGTTCATCTTGTTATTTAAAACTTCGCATTGTTTTTCACTATCTATTACAAGTATTTGTTTGCTAGATATCAGTGCGGAATTTAAATAAGACGAGGAATAAATCAAAAAACCCCTTGCATCAACTTGGTCACCTTTGACGGTGCCGACCAGCCCACTCTTGGTGGGAAACTTTACACAGAAATAAAAAGTTGAGGAAGCAGCCTCAAATTCGTGTTCAAATGGCCTCTCGAGGAATCCATTATAGGAGCTCAGGAGGTCGACAACTAGAAAATCTAAAAGCCTAGTAGCCCTAACTTCTTCATTCAAAGTGGAAACTAATTCCACAGCTAGGTGGATCATTCCTGTCGGCTTCACAGTTGCATCTCCAAATCCCTTCACGATATGGTCGCACGGGGTGATGTATGCGTCGTAGTCCCCGAGCTGATCCAGGGTTTTCTTGAAAAGGATGTTTCAGAAGGCTCCTCCATCCACTAGAAGAAGACATACGGTGGTGCCCATGATATTGGCTTTAATTACCAGGGGATCGACGTTTGGATAGACTATTCCGGCCTTGTCTTTTTTGCCAAACTCGATCGTGTTAGTCTCTTCTCCTACCGCGAAGACCGGTAACACCATCTTTCTAGCATTCTCTATTTCTCTTATCTCCACCTTCATTCGTCTTTTGGACGAGCCGGTCGCTGAAAGCCCCTCGACTGTACCGAGCGGGGATAGGGTGTGTATGATGCGACCTTCAGCGCCCTCTGGCATGGGTGGTACTGGTCGTTCCCCCTGGTCGGCGTTCCCTGGAGCCGGTTCCGCCTGTCGGGGTTGGTTTGCCTGCTGGCGACCTCTCTGGGTGTGATCTTGATTCTTCTGAGGTCGCTTAACAAATTCATCTAACAACCCGTCCTCATATAGCCTCCAAAGATGGGGGAGAAGGTCCTTTCACTCGCTTGTGTAATGCCCAGTTTATTCGTGGAAGTGGCAGTACTTGTTGGGGTTGGCCTTACTCTTATTCTTGATAGGTCGTGGTGGGAGGAGTAACTCTCGATCTCTGATCTGGTTGTAGACGTGTCCTGGTGTCATACCTAGTACTTCCATTAGTTTTACTGGAATGTTTTCCTAAAAAGGCTTGAAGTTACCCTGTGCCTTGTAGTGACCCCAGTTTTTTGGAGCTCTTCCTTGAGTCTGCAACCTCTCTGTCGTCGGAGAGTCTTGATTCCAGAAGTTCTGATGCGTGGATAATGTCGCTAGCTCATCTTCGGAAGTCGTTATAGTTGACTGGGTATTCGGTGGTCATGCGCCGCCATAACTTGGTTCCTTTTTTGAGTCCAGAAACGGCCCCGAGTACTTTGGCCTCATCCCCGATTGGGTCCCCTTCAAGTATGAGTCCTTTCAATGTAGGATCGATCAGACTCGTTATCCACTTGTTGGGTGTTCATCAGTCGCTGCCTAGTCGCAGGTCGCGGTGCCAAGGCCATGAAGTGGGTCAGAAATAACCTGGCGAGCTGCTTGAACGTATCTACCGAGAAGGGTGACAGCGAAATGAACCATTGATGGGCCTGGTCGCTCAAAGTTAGGGAAAATAGTCGGCATTTGGTGGCATCCGTCGCGCTCATAGAGGCCATGTAAGAGTTGTACTTGGCCACGTGGACCCTTGGGTCTGTGTTCCCACTGTAGCGATCTAGAGCCGCTGTGTTGATTTTTCGTTGAGTGGCTGCCAAAGTGACCATGGTCCCTAGGGGAGAGTCTGGGATGGTGAGATTATGGTCCGCTCCAGCCGGACCACTTTGATTCTCTGTCCGCTCAAGAAGTCGCTGGACCATCCTGGCCAGCGTGTCGAATTTCACATCGCGATGATCCTTGGGGGGATAGGTCGCTCGTGGATCGCCTTGGTGAATTGCCGACCCCCTCGGCAACTCGTCATGGTGCAAGTTTAGAGCCATAGCTAGGTCTCGCTCCACTTGGTCGCCGAGATGGGGCCGAGAGTGTGCCTCGTCCTCGATGGCCATCGGGGCTTTCTGGGCCTCCTGTCCTCCAAGTCGATCGAATACGTTGCCCGATCCCGCCGGTTTTTCCAGGAGCCTGCGATTCCAAATGATGGCGTGCTTTGCCGGATCATATGCCAGTTCACCTGTGGAGCGCCCTTTTTCGACAAGGGCGTTCTTGCCCTTAGAAGTTCCTGGATTGTGTGCCGCCTTCTTGATCGGCGGTTGTTCGTCCTCGTCATCGAAGGCGAGGCGCTTCTTGTGGAGGACTGCCAACACGGCCTTTGCGTCCTCCGGTGTCCGAACGAGGTTCCACCAGTTGAGGGTGGCCTCCGGGATGATGGGATGAGACCGCTGTGAACTCATGGAGGCCTCGATACAGTCGCGGAGATCCATCTCGTTTCTAGTAGTGTTACCTTGGTTGATCGCCATTGACAAAAGATGGGTCTCCTGAGGATTTATGAGTAAATCGACAGAAAGGTTTCCCACAGACGGCGCCAAATGTTGTAACCTAGATTTTGAATCTAGGGCAACATACATGTGATGGGAGGGATCAAACAGATAACGGATAATAAACGTAAATGATGTCAAATTTGGTTACCCAGTTCGTCTTTTGAATAAGACTACGTCTGGGGGCGCCCAAGCCAGGAGTATTTTATTGTATATTTTCTACCTAGGGTTCTAAGATTTTCGTCCCTTTACAATGAATGATACATGTTATATTTATGGGCAAGAAACTAGGCTACAAATCTTCATGGGCTTCCTTCGACGGGCTTGCAGAGATTCCAGCCGCCAGGGCTAGGGTTTCCTTGGCCAACTCGCGATTTCCGCGTCTGGATACTCTTGCCTCGCTTACGCCCCACGATATTCGTGCCCCTAACTGTCCATATCTTTACCATGTTTATCTCTTCGTGGACTTCAGTTCGAAATCGCTCCCGACCTGTGGTTTCTCCAAAGTCGCCCACGACCTTCGTGTATTTCCAAGTCGCTCCGCGACCTTCTCAACTCAAATGAAGTCGTTATGCGGCCTCCCGACCCCCAGGGAAGTCGCTCCAACTGATTGACTCATGAGAGAGGGTCGCCTCACCGGGTTGGATTATTTCGTGCTATAACATGGACAAAAGGGCCTCAATATCTCATTTTATTAATTGGAGGATATATTTGTACGAAAGAATAGTTCTAAGGTTCAATTTGTACCCAAGACAATAGTTCAGGTCCATCCTGTAAACAAGACAATAATTTGGCTCCCTTTCTCAATTCACATGCCTTTATCGACATGTAGTCTATCTACATCATATCTAGCTAACATGTTACAAGAATCTCACACTCCATATTTTATAAGTTGACTTTCATATTTAATTTAACAGTGATCTCTAGTGAACAAGTTTTATAATATGAAATTGGATTATTTAACTCATTCATTCATTCATCTCAACACACTTTTTTAACCCACTAAACGTAATACGTATCATACCATGGATAGCTTCACATTCCCATGAATTAAAAATAAGTTTCATGCAATGAAACTTGTTCACTCTAGCTAGAGTTTGCATTAATTTAAATTTCCATTTTGAAACTTATTTCCAACAAAATTCCCAAACGATTAAAGTGAATATAACTTCCGGCATGACATGACATAGCATATTAATTAGTTCAATACCCCGCATGCTTCATGATAACTTATTTCTATGTACTATTGCATCTTAAGTCTTAGTGTTATCAATCTTTTTTATTAATAACTTGTGTATAAATATGTGTATCTCAGTGTAATATGTATGATCAATATGAAAAAGAAGCAAGGGATCGAGTAAATTGCCAGCTATGTTAACGACGTCTTATGATTAATTATTATTATCATTGCTAGTCATTTTTTCATGCGATGCACGTAAATTTGAATATTCATTGATGAATTTTAGTGTGAAACTGTATAGTTTTTTTTTTCTTTTATCGGGCAAAGTTAATTGTTAGTAGTTAGTACACCAAGCATCCAAATACTCCACGAAATCGTTAATCCACCTTATAACTCCCATAATTCCAATTCGTTTCCAGAGGGAATCGAACCTGGGTCTCCCACTTAAATAAGGAGCTCAATGGTCAGGTGGGCTAAGTCACCTGGTTAGAAACTGTATAGTGTGAGATAGCTTGTGATATAAATAGTGTGAGATAGCTTGTGATATAAATCTAAATTAAATTTAGCTTGTTCAGCAGCTAATTGATCTTTATTAATCTTTTCAACAATTTTTCATTAATATATAAATTTTGTGAGATAAAATGTATGTGCCGATCTCATAATTTTTTAATTAATTGTGAAATTTAAATCATCCATTAACTCAACATAAATACTTAATTTTTTTTAAAAAATGTTAAGATTTTTTTTTTAAAATTATATAATAAAAGAATCAACCCATATACAATACAATGAAAAATCACTTTAAAAACAATAAATCCATATTTTTATTTATACATATAGGATTCCTCAAATTAAAGATCACAAAAGGACAATTATTTTTTTCTCATAAAAAAAAAAGAGAAAATAGAAGAGAAGATGATTCATTTGTTATGCACTGTGTTAAAAATAATTTTAAAATGAAAATATATTAAACTTTAAATTTGTTGGTGAAAAGTAGAAAATCAAAAGAAAAATCATATTGGTTGATTATGCAAGACTGGCCAAATCAGTCTTAAATGGACATTTACGAATCATGTGAGTATATACAACACGTAACCCTATATACTACGCGGGATTTAAAATAATTTTTTTTATTAATTTTAATTAAAATATTTCTAATATTTAATTAATTTAATTATACATATAATTTTTATATTTTAATATTATTTATGTATATTTACATTTATTTTTTATTCTGAATTACTTCCTCCCATTAAAATTAGATGTTATACTCATTACAATCTTATATATTATTTGTATAATACATGTAGTTTTGACATTTTTACTCATCATTATCTCATATATACCCCTAATGACTATTTTTTATGGTTATTAATTTTTTTTATTTTTCTAAAATATGTTGTGTGACAAATTAAAGTTAATATTGACATAAGAAAATTTAAATATTTATTATTATATATATAAACATTAAAATGATCATGAAAATTAATTATTATAAGTATATATGATATAATGAGGGGAGAAAATATAAAAACGATATTTATTATATAAATATTCTAAAAAACTAAAAAGACATTAAGAAGAATGAGAGGGAGTAGTTTAGAATAAGGAATGAATGAAAATATCCACGTATAATATTAGGAAAAAAATTATGTCTATAATTGAATTAATTAAATTAATTAAATATTTAAAGTATTTAATTTATAATTAATGATATAAAAACTATTTTTAATATCGTGGAGACGTAGTAAGTCGGGTTACATGCTAGTGATATAGTGATATTTAAAAAGAATAAGATGAAATATAAATTTATAAATTATGGAGCATGTATTTAATATAAATTAATGTATATGTTTTAAAGATGAAGTATTTTAAATATAGCAACCATATAAATAGGGAGTGAATCATAATTAATAGATAAGATATAAATGGAAGGTAAATATTAAAATTAAATAATGAATTACTGAAATTAAAAATTTATTAATGGTAATATTATAAATAACTTCTCCCAGAAATTCAGAGATTTGAAATAAAGACATCATATAAATTGGGGTTGAATAGCCATTAGTAGATTAGAGATTCATCTTTAGTAGGTAGGAGATATATTTATACAGATATAGGCACAGATTATACACAAATCATACATCGACAAATTATGAGGTATAAATTTTGGATTTTGTAGAGAATAAGAGAAGAGTATATTCAAGTTGAAAAGCCAGAATAAGGAAAGTTGAGATATATTTTTTTTTTAAAATCAAACAAAAAAGGCCTCTGTGTTCTCTTTTTAATGGAGTAATTAATTAAGGTAAGCACGTGCATTAAGAATATGTATCACTCTGCCAGAAATCAATTCCAAAAATCGAAACCCTAAATCATAAACAGTACAAATGGAAGTGACGAAGGAGTGAAATCTGGTACCGACCCCTACCCCCGTGTCGGTAAACATGCTACTTTTTACCTCACCGTTTTGGATAAAAATGGTGATCCTACAAATAAGTTGTGGAGGTAAACTTATTTATATAATCCCATTGTTTTCATGGATTAAATCTGAATTTTTACTTGGGCAACAAAAATGGTGATCCTACATGACATGTGGTTTTATTTTCTCATTTCTCATTTTCATGAAAAAAAAAACCTTTTTGAATGAATAGTTTTGAAAAATTAGAGTGTGATTGTATGTGAAAAAAGTATAATGATTATAGTTGATATGATGTGTCTGTTGAAAAAGAGGGTGTGAATTGATGTGATTTTTTGTTTTTCTTCTTTGAATAGCTAGTGAGTATGGTGAAATTTAATTTGTATTGTGTTGTATTAATAATATATTTTTCATTAAAATGTATTTATTATTGAATTTATATGTTATAATAATATATAATAATTTTTTATTTAAATATATTGTGAACAAAGATTTTTTAATATTTTTAATATTAAGATATTATTATAACATTAATAATAATAATAATAATAATTTTCTATTGTTACAATTATACTATTAAAATAACATTAAAAACATAATATAATTAATATCATAATAATATTTAGAATTTTTTTTAATAAGGTGTAATACGAATATATATATTATAAATAATTTATAATGATTTTAACACAATATTAAAATTATAATAACATTTAAAATAATCATATTTAATTTTAATATATTAAAATTGCTAATAGTGTTAATATATTGAGAATAAATTAATATAATAATAGTTTTTAATTTTTTTAAAATTAATAACATTATTACAATTTAGTTGTTTTAGTATTATTATCAACATTATAATATTGAGAATAGTAAAATAAACAATACTCCCTCGGTCTCAATCTTAATTGAACATATTCAGTTTCGGTCTGTTCCAATCTTAATTGAACATTTACTTAAATGAAAATACTAACTTTAACTCATACCCTGCAAATACACATTTATTTACAACATGACACTCACTCATATATCCTTACACTTTATCATCTTTAATAAATATTATTCTACTCTTCAATAAAGTTGAATTTCCAATATTACCCTCAATATTTTATCACTTTATCGCCTAAAATACTAATAAACATCTATTTCTTAAACTTCGAGCACACAGTGTATGTCCAATTAAAATTGAGACAGAGGGAGTAATAGATTATAATAATATATCATGTTGAATAATGATATTTAGGTTATATTAATTTACTAGAACGTAGCCCCGCGTATTACGCGGTATGAAATTAAAAAAAATCATACTATTATGTTTAAATTAAATATTTTAAAATTGTGAGTTTTATTAATTGTAAAACGTATTTTTTTAGCAGTTGATATGGTATATTAATTTTTTAAATTTATATATCAATTAGTACTTAATTGTAGAAGATATTAATTTTAGCACCATTTAGGTGTGGAACAATTAAAGAGAATGAAATAATAATTATTGTAGGGTAGGACAAAAAAATTAAGAATTGTAAAATATTAAGTAGACAAAAGAAGAGAGACAAAGTATTGTGTGCACCATTTTCATCGTACACCACTATTACTATTATTGGTAAGGATCAATACTTTACAATTAAAGTGTTGAACCTTACCAACAATAGTAATAGTGGTGTACGGTGAAAATGGTGCACACAATACGTACTGAAGAAGAGAATGAAATAATAATGATTGTAAAATTGAAATTTATAGAAATTATTAGATAGATTATATATAAAAATTGATTATTAACATATCTTTTAGAATTTGATTATTAACATGTCTTATTATAAAATTTATAATATCTCATGTAATATAGAATAGAGATTAAAAAAATATAGATGAACGATTGAGATTAAGTTTAAGAGTAGAGTTATTGAAATTAAAGAGATTTTGAAATCTTGAAATAAATTTATGAATAACATAATTGATATGATTAATTATAAATCTTGAAAATCTTTGAAACAGTTAGATTGTCCACATATATTACAATATATATATATATATATATATATATATATATATATATATATATATATTGAGTTTTCTTTTGAGAGTGGGTATTCTGTGCACCAAGTGCACCGTGCACTCGGGTATAGGAGTGACCCATTAAAAAAATAAGACCTTGTCATTAGTAAAAATGAGGATCCACAATAAAAAATTAGAAGGGTCAAAATGAGTGCACGGATCTAGAATATGTGCATCAGGTGCATATGAAACATTGCCTTCTTTTGAATAATGATATTTAAAGAATATATCAAATATGTGCATAGATATCATTAACCATAAATCTTGAATTTTTAAATCAATTTGATCATATGCTTCTTCATCATGGAAGATAATTGAATAATAATTTTTTTTTTGACAGGAAGATAATTGAATAATATTAAATAAGTGAACCAAATTATGAATTGCATATCACAATAACAAACACAATGGAGAAAAAAACATGTCAAAGAAAAGGCTAACCAACTGTTATGAAGCATATGCATTCGGTCTATGCGCATGTGGTTCCATATTTGTTAAATTAGCAAGACAATTTATAAGGAAATATATCCTGTTACATAAGAACGTCACGATACTGAATAACAAACAAAATTAAATACAACGTCTAGACCAATATAGTCGTATAAAATTGAGGAATCAGTTACACAAATTCAATACCTTCTTATAAAATTTGGAAACGCATAACTTCTCGACCAAGAACCACAACAATTTAAATGAAAATAATAGGTTGTGAATAACCTGTGATTAATATATTACATTAATGCACTTCAATTGAGGAGTGAGGTTTGGTCAGAGAGTGATCTTGGAAAGGAAACAAAACAAATATTTTTACACACAATTATAGAATAAACTAATATGATCAATATTGAGGAGTGAGGTTTGGTCAGAGAAAGTGATCTTGAAAATGAAACAAAACGAACATTTTTACACACAATTATAGAATAAACTAATATGATCAATAGTATTGAAATCAATATTTTTACACACAATTATATAGAATATATTTACACACAATTAAAGAAGAATCTTTTATCTTCCATCCACAAAATAAGTAGAGTCCTAATAAATACAAATATTTTAATTAGATAGTTTCAATGTCTTAGTATAATATCTACAATATATCATATATATAATGTAGGGTAAATACGGTTGAGATTAAATTTAAAATTAGAGTTATTAAGATTAAAGAGATTTTGAAATAGAGTGATTTGACTTAGTCTAAAAATTTATCTTTATATATAGTAAATATATATATATATATATAAATATATATATATATTGATATGTAAATATTCATTATATTATTACATGTAATATCCCCACTATTATTAAAAAGCAATAAGGTCAATGACATGCAGAGACCCCCATAAACTTTTTATTTTTTTAATTATTATTAACATTATATAAATTTGTATTATATATTGATAACTTGATATAAGAAAAAGTGTTGGTTTGTGAAACATATACACTGGCCAGCTGATTTGGCCACCATGTCTGCTTTATTAAGTTGTTGGTCTTGTGTTCAACACCTAGCAATCCCATTTATTTAATGTTTTTTTCAAGATTTTTTGCCCCTTCTTTCAACATATTTTTGCCCCTTTCTTTCAACATATTTTTGCCCCTCCTTAAAGCTAAACATGATAGCAGATAGTTTGAGATAACACGCCCTTATTTTATAATTGTATTTTTTTTTTGCGCCCCGTAATGAAAAATTTATGGATCCATCTCTGATGACATATAGTCACATCAACAACAGAGAGTTGGATCAAGATGTTTCATTTTGCTCACTGTACATAAAGTTAGGGAAATTTTATTTTTCTACTACTATAGTTTTTAAGTAATAGTGTTGAGATTATAGTGTACATTTAAATGAATAGTATTAAAAATTGAGGAAAAATGGTTTTTGAAAGAAAAAATGGAAATTCTTTTCACATCCAAGCACAACCCAAGTTTTGCTAATTCTCAAACAACGCGCGACGACACAGGCTGTCGGCGGATAGGCTAACAGTGCGTGGAGTCGATGGATTTTGCGGAGGCGCGTGAGAATATATGTTAATAGAGTTGGTATGTTGTGAAACTTGTTCACCGTGAAATTGATTTGTTTTACAGGCATACTCTTTAGCGTGAAACTGATTTTTTTTCAGGCATATTTTTTAGTAATATAAGTCACATACTTCGGTTATCACTACGATACTCTTTACTATGATATAAGTCACACCCTTCATTTTTATGAGTAATACTCTTAAAAATAAAAAGTCACAATCTTTATTAATATAAGTCACACTCCTTAACCAATTATACCGTAACACTTGTTCACCATATACTTATGTTAATTTCTTTGATACCCGAGTGATTTGGGTGAAGTTGAAATCCACTCTAATTTGATTGAAATTGAAATTCATTAATATCAAATTCTAGCTAGGTCCCAAGATTTTTACCCACCCGTGTGCTTTATTTAATGGAGGCTTTACTAATAATTTTCTACTGTGTTAAGACTCAATGTGCTGTGTTAATCAGATTGTATGGTATTGTGAATGTTATGAAGGACTCTTGGTTTCTCAGTTAAAGACGATTGCTTCAATTTTGCATTTTTTAGTTTGAGGATTGACGTTTAATAGTGTTAAAAGACCCTTCCTTCTCATACTTTTATACTCTATTAAATACTCACATTCAAGATTTTTAAAATACACTAGTAAATAAAGAAAATCTCGGAATAAAAAATCTAACAAATTTTATGTACGAAGCCAGCTCGTATTGGGTTTTTAATTGGGACTAGGAATTATGGGTTCTCCAATGGCACAAAATCTCTCATAAAACCAGAAATTAACACAAACACAAGAACGAATAATAAGTAAACAGAAGATGATACAAATTAGTTGGCAGGAGCCAATACATGAGTTTGAGAAATTAAAACAAACATCCCAACATGGATAGGTCTTGCATTCACCTGGTGCACCGTGCAATCATAACGCATTTTAAAAATGTGCAACTTTTTATACTGAAAAATGCAACTTATTTACACTGAAGCGTGTAACTATTAATATTAAAAAATAATTGCACGCTTCAGTGTAAATAAATTACACTTTTCAATATAAGAAATCACACATTTTTAAAATGCAATATGAGCGGTACAACTACGTCTACACAAGACACTCTCCCAACATAGTTTAATTAAAAGCTGCTAAAATTAAGGAGAAAATTAGACATAGAATAATAAATTACTACATGATATGATTTAGCTAGTCAGTCAAACAGCTTCCTCATCTCTTCTTTATTCAATCCACGAGCCTTCCTTGCTACTTCTCGAACAGTGAGGCGTTTAAGGTCCACCATCTCAACATACTGAGTCGCCTACAAAAATGAACGCCAAATTAACAAAAACTCACAAAATTAATTTTACACTATATATGCCTCAAACAAATTAACATATATATATATAAATAAACACACCGTTAGGAGTTCTGAGATGATGGCGTTGTGCACCCCCGCGATGAAGCTGGCATCCCAAGACGCAATGTTGGGATCGGAACGCCTTTCGTGCGCATTATGCCTTAAAGCATACTCCACCATGTGTTCCAGAGCTGCACTAGTAACCTCCGGTAAAACTATAGGATTGTTGTTGCCGATTCCTCGTAAGTTTTCCCTGAATCTCGCTAATACTTCAACCGCCACCGCAACCGTTTTTCCATCTGCAGTAACAACTTCCCGGAACTTAGGTTTACATTCATTATCCTCCATAGCTATCAACTTCTTTTTTTTTTTTTTTTTGACGGACTATCAAGTTTTTTTTAATTCAAAGAAAAATATTTATTATGGTTTGTGCATACATGTATGCTCATATATATATTGTGAGTCTGTGACTAGTCAATCAACTACATATATATATTGTGAGTCTGTGACTCATTTTTGTCCTATACTAATTCAAATTTATTTTTACCCTTTGGTGAGCAAGTTATTCCACTAATTAATACTAGAAGATTACAACAACTTTCTATAATGTACAAGGAAATCAAGAAATTAATTAGGAGAAAATTACAATTAATGAATATTCTAGATTAATTCTATTATTATTTGAACTTAGTCAATTGTTACTCTTAACACTACAAGAAAATGAAAAATTATCTACCAAAATTTTCAAATGTCTTGAAATTTTCCTACAAAAATAATTTGGTCCTTAAAAGTGACTATTGTCTAGAATTTGACTACCAATTTTTAGAAAAATCTATGAAAAGTTACCTATACAAAATAATATTCTAGGCAAACAAATTACCTACCATGAAACTACCTACACATTCCTAGTTTTCGTAGTCAAACTAATTAACTACAAAAGATAATTCCCTAAGCAACTTACATTTTTGTAGACAATTATATTTGTGGTTTAGAAATAACTTACAAATAAATTTATCTACGAATTATATTTCGTAGGCAATTCGTAGGCAAATTTACCTATGAATAAAAATGTCTAGGGCAAATTGAAATATTTCCTAAGCAATCCTCTATTTTTTGAAATATTCCGTAGGCAACCCTCTATTTTTTTTGTAGTGTAATAATAACATATTTACACTTACTCTCTCACTAAGTTGTCCATGGATCGCGCGATACGTACATGCGCTACTTATACGTGATTCCTAACAAAATTTTAATAAGAATAAATGTGTCGTAAAAAAACAAAATATATTCTTTTACAAGAAAAGATAAAAAAGAATTTTGACTATTAATACTAGATATTATTGTCATTAACAAATATTAAAAATGTTTTAATTTCTTCACAAATGCTTTTTCCTGGGTTCTGATCCAGATGTGGCATTTCTGTTATTTACGAAAATTAAAAAATTATTCAGGGAATATACATGACCAGGGGTTCTCACAATATTTTTTGAAAAAATTACAACTAGATACAAGATTGAGTAAATCATTACAACCAGATACAAAGTGCAGAAATTTGAATTAGAGTATGTGGCACTTTAGTTAAATTTAAACTAAAGTGCAAAAATTTTCTATACTTTGTATCTGGTTGTAATTTTTGGATGACTTTGTAATAAAATATTTTTCCCCCATAAGTAGTTTTTAATTAACTCTCTGCATCACAAACGTCATCAATACATTGCTTCAGCTCTCACACTAAGGTCCTCAGCTAATTCCTCATTCAATTTGAGTAGTTGAGGATAAAAAAAAAAAAAAAAAAGTCACGCTTGTATGAGACAACCTCACGATGAGACGGGACATAAGTTAGGCATTAACACTTTAACACTTTGAGAGGGATGAGTGTAATCAAGGGCGGATCCAGGATAGAAAAATAGGGCGGGCTAAATTAAATAGCATAAAAAATAAATGTAATTTTATTTTTGTGACTTTA
Organism: Stenogyne calaminthoides; assembly: GCA_037126765.1. Lineage (NCBI taxonomy): Eukaryota > Viridiplantae > Streptophyta > Magnoliopsida > Lamiales > Lamiaceae > Stenogyne > Stenogyne calaminthoides. The sequence continues at coordinate 30,225,368 of JBBCBC010000019.1, forward strand.
AGGTATAAAATATTAAATATTTTTGTATTTAAAATACGTAGCTTGATTGTAAAGTTTCAAAATCCAAAAGGTCGAACATAAAAACAATGGAAAAGTTACTAATAATGGGAGAAAAATTGTAGCGTCTTCTAAGATACCAATATTATTGAAGTTTCAACCTTGTAGAAAAATAAAAATATATAATGAAAAGTTTGACCTAGTATTTAAACATGATTTGAAGACCGCATAAATATAGCAATCAATTTTCTAAAGTTACTCTAAAAAAATAAGTATGATCGATTAAAAGATGATGGATATTGCTTTAAACCTTACTTAAAAAATAGTTTTTTTATAAAAAAAAAATAATATATATATATATATATATATAAGAAGAATTTAGAAAAGTTGGGCGGGCTACAACCCGGCCCAGCCAACAAGAAGATCTGCCCTTGGGTGTAATTTGTGTTAAGTTGTATCCCATCTTATGTATGAGACCGTCTCTATTGAGGTTTTGTCTAAAAAAAATCATGTATTTTATACTCCCTCCGTCCCAATTTTAAATCAATATTTCATTTTTTTGCTGGTGTTTTAGCAAATGAATTTTTTATAGTACATGAAATGATAAAATGACTTTTAAGGATATTTAGGATAGATGGAGGATTGCACTATTATACCCCCACCTTAAAAATCTATTTATAATTTCAAATACTAATAAACTCACTTATTAAAATACGAGTCAAATAGTGAATGTTGAATTAAGATTGAGAGAGATGGAGTATATGTTACTCATGTCTTATTATATTTGTATCAAATATAATAATTTGGAAAACAAAATTCTTGATATTCAAAATAATTTTATACTGGAATTAAGATATTTCAATTTTATCGGCAACGGAAGAGGTGATTATTATTACGAACATAATAATTACAAGAATTATTGAAATAACATTGTTAATCTAAGTGAATATTTCACGTGGATGGAGTTAGAATATTGGAGTATTATTTTAATAAAAGACATACTTGCATGAGAGCGTGGTGAGACGGAGCATAAGTTAGACATTGACGCTTTAACACTTTGAGAGGAATAGATGTAATTTGTGCTAGATTGTACCATGTCTCATGCATGAGATCGTCTCATATGAGTTTTTGTCTATTAATTTATTTTTTAGAGCTTCTAGGTTGTAAATATCTTAATTTACAATTTTACAAGTTGTTTAATTACTCCATTCCTCTCAATCTTGATTACACTATTTATATTTTGTGAGTCTCAATCTTGATTACACATTTCTTTAAATGAAAATATTCATTTTAACTCACACCATTTAAACACTCACTTATTTACAATATCTCATTCTCCCATACTCTCAACACTTTATTACCTTTAATAAATATTATTGTACTTTCTAATAAAGTTGAATTCCCCTTTCTGCCCCAAACACTTTATTATTTTATCACATAAAATACTAATAAATAATTTTTTCTTAAATTTCGAGTACACAGTAACTAAATAAACAAGATGAGGGTGGAGGGAATATTATTTTAACAAATACTTTTACAGAGTGAGTTTATAAGCTTCTAAATACTTATTATAAGCTCCGTTAAACAAATTCGGGGCCCGCTTGGTTGGGGGTAATGAAAGTGGATAATGAAAATTATTGTTATTGATGTTGCTTGATAGTCTTGATACACAAGTAATGGGAATAGAAGGAAGCAATTTATTACCCTTGTTCACTCCACCTACCTCACATGATATCCATTATTGATGTTATATCAAGCAACAACAATGCAATCAATAACCCTTAGTGATTGACCCTTTCATTGATACTCATTACCATTATTATTCCCTAGTCATACCAAGCGGGCCCTCAGTCTGTGTAGTAATGAGTTCCGTACGATCTGGCGTGACGTGACCTTGATATACATCAGTGATATTATTTTACATAAAATGAGTTCCGTACGATGTTATGTAACCTTAATATACGTGAGTGATGTTGTTTTACACATGTAATACTTTCTCTAATCCAAACTCTTTTGTACAATTATTGTGGACGCGTTATTTAATATAAAATTATTTATTAATATTTGAGATAATAAAGTGATAAAATATTAAAAGTATAATAGACAATTCTACTTTATTTTAAAATAGAATAATATTTATTAAAGGTGATAAAGTGTTGAGAGTATAAGTGAGTAATATATTGTAAATAAATTGTGTTTGAAAGATTTGAGTTAAAATAGATTTTATAATGTACAAAAGAGTTTGGGACGGACCAAAATGAAAATTGTACAAACAAGTTTGGGACAGAAAGAATAATATATATATATATATATATATATATATATATATATATATATATATATATATATAATTTAACAGTGAGTCTCATGAGCACCAAGTGCACCGTACACTTTATATTGTATTTTAGAATTATATAATTTTTTATACTAAAATAAGTAATTTGTTTATATCGAATCATGCAAAAAGTTGTATATTTCAATACAATAAAAAATAACACTCATGTGAATCGGATCTACACATGAACTCTATCATTATTATGTGCAAAAATTATTATTGTTATACATAAAAAATATCAAGCATTTTTTAAACAGTGATAATTTTTATGCTTAATAAATATAATTTTTATGCATAATTTTGATACTAAAAAAACTGAGTTCACGAAAACGGACTCACAAATTTTTTTATTTATAATAAAAATTTATTATAAAGTGCAACTCGCACCTGTATAGAAGAGTTAGCCATTAGTTAAATTGAAGATTCCTTCAAAATTGGTTTAAATGGATTTCATATTTCCGTTTCCTTTTTCTATCTATCTATTATCGGTGGGTCACATGTTTATTCAGATATACCGTATATTCATAGTGCATTTTAAAAACAGGTGGCTTGTTATATGGAGAAGTGCAAATTAATTATTTATACTGAATCGTGCAATTATTTTTTCATATTAATAATTGCACACTTCAGTGTAAATAATTGTTGTACGATTCAACGTAAATAAGTTGCACTTTTTAGTATAACAAGTCGCACGTTTTTAAATGGAATTTCATATTTTCGTTTCCTTTTTTTATCTATCTATTTAAATAACCCCACGGATTCCCTTTTCTTTTCCTTTTCAAACAATTGATTAATTTCCAGAGGACTTGTCAAATGATGTATATGTATACACACACGTGACACATATGAACAATTTTGTGAGTTTTTTTCCCAATTATATTTGTAGTTTAGAAATTACCTACAAATAAGTTTACCTATAAATTATGTTTTCGTAGGCAAATTTACCTATGAATGATATGTTTAGTAATTTTTTTAAGCAAATCATAGAAAATCTTTACTATTTTAAGACAAAATTATTTTTGTTGAGAATTCCGTGGATATATTGAAATATTTACAAGACAATTGTCTATTTTCTTATCGTGCATTATTAGTCCGTTGAGTTTGTCCATTATTTATATTCAATAGGACAATGACAACACTATGGTTCTAGGGTTAGCTATTTGCATATATATATTCTCATTTAAAAGTTGATGTGAGTTGTCTTGATTGAAATGAATGAAAATATTATCCAAAATATAATGGAAATCGTCTTTCTTGCTATAGTTTTATTCACCATGTATACACACTTTTTTATCAATATTTATAACTATTTTCATCTATTATAGATTATATACAGTTCTATACTACTCTCTCCGTCCCTTAGCAACTTGCACACTTTCCTTTTTCGTCCGTCCCTTACCAATTTGCACACTTTAAAATGGCAAAGAATCTCACAATCTTCACCCTACAATCTCCACCCTCACAATCTCCACCCTTCATCCCCTTTGAAAAATCAACAAAACACACAAAAAGCCATTTTTTCTTAATATGTGTGCATGTTCCTCCGGGACGGAGGGAGTATTATTTTCTAGGCACATGCACCGACTGCAAGCAAGCAGGAGGTTCTTTATTTTTTGCAGACAACAAGTTTTACGGGTGCATCTTCTTAATTAGTCAGAAAATTCATGTATCCGACTATTAATATATGTTCAGTAGTGATATATATCTGTTTTGGGGACAAAAATTCCCCGTCGGGGTCGGGGCCGGGAGAGGCATAAACCGGACCCGACCCGCCCCGTTGTCACTCCTAATTTATTGTCACATAAATGAATGTAATAAGTTTTAATTTTTTTTTAAAAAATATATGACACGTAAAATACAAAAAATAAACATATAATTAGTAAAAATGTCATATATATTGATAGTTCAAAATCTTTTCTACTCTTATTGGATTTTTTTTAATTAATTTATGACATATTTATCCTCCGGAAATGAAATAGAGCCCACCACACTCTATATTTGTGCATTCCCACCGCCTACGTGGCAATGCCACATAATAATCCTGATTTTTTTTTATTGTCATATATATTTTTTTAGATTTGATTTTATCCTTAAAATTTTATACTATAATATTTTATTTTCTAAATTTATAAATATATTCATCTCTTTTAAAATATTTTGCGATTTTTTTTATCTACTCTCGCATAATTTCAACGACCGACGACGTTTTTGAATTTGCAGGAGATAACCCTCTCGCTAGCGCTTCGATAAAAATTTATTTGAGAGAAGTGAACGAGTGTAAAGCTAAAGTGAGAAGTAATCATCTCTTTTGGTAGATACTGATCGACGGCTTTGTGTAAGGCATATATTTTGTAATCCTTATTCATGACTTTTGAGTTTTGATAACTTGATTAATATTTATAATTTTCAAGCCTAGAAATCAATGTCGGAATCGAAGAAGCCAACATGCATGACCCCACCTTTATATTCTTATATTTGAAGGAAACAACTCTAATTGATGGGAAGGATCAAATAAATTGTCTTTTTGAGCCTCTCTCTTTAAGCATGGGGCTGATTTGGGTTTTTTGGGTTAGATTGAGATGGCAATGGGTCGGGCCAGGTCGGGTATTTAGATACTCAAATTCATCCCACTCTTTAAACGGGGTGGGGCGGGTTTGACTTCGGGGCACCGGACGAGGCCATATTAAATGTCTTTTTATATTTTATTTTTTTTACAATTTAAAATGTTAATATCAATAGATAATTTTAATTGAAATAACATATTATATTTCATATAGACCTAAAAAATGTCTATAAATTTGAATTGTTCTTATTTACATATTAATAAATATGAAAAAATATAAAAATATATTATATTTGTATATATTATATAACATATATTTTAATTTTTAATATATAAAACGGGACGCGGGTCCCGAGTAATACCCAAATCCGCCCCATTTCATTACGGGTCCGGGGCAATTTTGACCCAAACAGTGTGGGTCGGGGCGGGCAGGGGTGATATTGTCATCCCTAGGGTCAGAGGGCATTTCAGGGTAACACTCATTTTGTGATCCACTGCTTTCGGCGTACCGCACCCGCCAATCCCGTCTTCTTCTGCACATGCACCCAATTTGATCTTCAAAACGGAAACTGAAACAGTGATTTCTTCTTTGATTCGGAGCTCTTCAAAGAAGTTGCGTTTTGGCATTGTAGCGTTTCTTTCTCGATAAGAGATTTTGGTGGATAATTCCGTCATGGAAAACTGCTTGAAATTTGTGTAAAATTGGGGAATTTGATATTTTTATTAAGGAAAGTTAATCTACAAATATTTTAATTTTATCATTAAAAATATGTAATAATTTAATTATTTGGACAAAAATATATTTTCAATAAAAATATTTGTCTTTAAATAAACACAAATCGCTCGCCTATATTCCCTCCCATTCAAATTAAATACTACTATCATTCTAGTTTTTTAAATTATTTGCATAATACATGTCGTTTTGATATTTTATCCTCTCATATATATTTTTTAATTTTCTAAAAATATATTGTGTGAATAATTTTTTCACTTAATAATAATTATTATTAAATTAATTAATTTTAACCCAAAGTTTATTCTTAATCTTTTTAAAAATTTCAGACATAAGGAAAGACTTGTGCCGGTAATTCTTTTGAAATCAAACAAAACAAGGCCTGTGTATTTTTATTTTTTTTGAGTGAGTCTCATTTGCATCCAGATGCACCATGAATTCGTTGTATTTTATAATCGTGCAACGTTTTATATTGAAACATATAACTTATTTACACTCATATTAATAATTACATGGTTCAGTCAATGTTTTTAAAATCGAATCAGACCGATTGGTCCGACCGGGTTAACCGGGAACTGGTCAAGGTGTTGGTCCGGTTATTAACATACTACGAGTTTGAATAAAATCGGTATGAACCGGCCGAAAACCAGATTGAACCGGTAGACCGACAAACCACTAGACCCAGTTTTAAAAAAATGAAAGAAAGGAGAAGTATCTTGCGCCAGCCATCTCATCTCTGAATCACTGGCAAGATGGGAAAACTAACGTCACGTTAGTTGGCCGTGGATGATAATTTGTTGATGATGATTTATCAGATGAATAAAAAGTAGAAAAGAGGGTGAACAAGCCGTCGAATTTGGGGAAGATGAAGCCTTGAAAAAAGAAGAAATTGAGAGGAGACTTACATCGATAAATGACTAATAATAAATTTGAATTGGTCAATCGCACGATTTAAGGATGTGAATATTTTTAGTTTTTTTACTAAATAGAGATCTGTTCAATAACATAATGGTAAAAGTTACAATTAAGGAGCAAGTGTGGATAACTCAAGTGGTTAGAGCTCCACCACTCGAGACCTTGAGGTTCGGGTTCGAGACATGGAGAGAGAATATTTATTCTCTTTTGTGGTGGTCCCCCTCTTGTGGGGTGGTGGTCCCCCTCTTGTTGGGTTGCGGTTTCAATTGCGGTGCGGTTGCGGTTCCAAGTTAAAGTTTCGGGTGGTCCCCCTCTTGTGGTGATTGTGGTTTCGGTCTACAGCGAGATGAAATGATGTTGTCATGTCCTATTAGTAGAAGGAATTATTGTAATTAATTATGTTAGGAAACTATTGTAATTGATTACTTTTTTTTTTAAAAAAAGCTACAATTAAGGAGCAGATTACAATTAAATAATAAATTAGAATCTTTTATGAGATTTTACTAATTACTCACTCCGTCCCATTTAAACTTGCACACTTACTTTTTTATCGTGTTTTAGCGAGCGAGTTATTTATTAGTATTTGAAATGATAAAGTAACTTTTAAAGGGGGATATGATAGATCTATCTCTCTTCTATTATATGTCTTTTTAAAAATTACTTCATCATTTCAAATACTAATAAAAAACTCGCTCGCTAAAACACGAGAAAACAGTAAATGTGAAGCTTCAAATGGGATGGAGGTGTTAGTGTTAGTGTCATAGAGACAATCCTTTAGAAGAACATAATATTCAGATAATATTCAGTATTGGTTTAATATTATTGTTTGATTAATATTAAATGTATGGCGTTACACTCATTAGAATATTATGTTTGATTGTTTGCATTTATTCTTATATGTGTTCCCTTGAGTCACTGTTGTCATTGAGTGAGTGAGAACTCAGATGACTTAAGCATGATTCTTAAATAGCCTCAATCGAGGATCATCAAGAAAGGGATATTGATGATGCAATGGAGATTGGTGTGCGATCTGCATCATACTCTTAGAGAGTGTAGTAAGATCTCACTTACTACGAGATACTAGGTATCTCATGATGGATGCACAAATACCTTAGAGGGTATTGATATACCCATCCGAGTAACCGTTTGATGTGGTTCCACTATATGTGTCTACGGGTGTCTCGGTTAGTGGGAGTGATGCGATACTCCTTTGACTTGAGGTCAATACGCACGACATGTATAGAGTGGTGAACTTTGATCATGATCAATGCTTGCACCCTTCCATGCGTAGATACGGCTTAGATTGGGTTCATCACGAAGTGCATGTGCGTGGTAGTTGAGCCAAGAAAATGATTCATTCCTCAAAGTGGATTTAGAGAGAATACTCATCTTCTCATCATAATTGGATCGAAGTCATTGTCCAATGCACATCAACTTAGACTTTGTGACTAAGTGTGACAATAATGATCAATTAGTGATTTGAGATAAATTGATTAAGTTATTTGAATAGACACTTCATCATGTTCAAGACTAATCGAGTATTCGTGACTGAAAGGAGGAAATCACAATTTCCCACGTTTCAGTTACAGGTAGTTGCATGTTTCTCGCAACGTACCTCATATATTGAGAATGTCTTATTTATTGACTAGGATTCAATTAAGACCGTTAGTTTGACTAATCGCTCAGTATATGAGGGCATATGGATAACACAACAAGTAGTTCTCTTTTATGGATTATAGTTGGTTGATTAAATGTTAAATTGGATTTAATATTTAATTTATGGAGAAGTAATTAATAATAGATTAATTTGGAATTAATTATTATTATTATTTAATATTTAATTAAATTGGATTTAATTAAATAAAAATTCCCAATAATTATATTTGGAATATAATTGTAGGATTTAATGCATATGAAAATAAATCGTAGAGATTTTCATATAAGACATTTAAATCCGTAGAGATTTATATTTAGGGAATTAAATTAAAAGAAATTAATTTAATTCAAGATTAGGGATTTTATTTCCCTAATTGGGCTAGCTTAGGGTTTAAACTGGGTCTCCCTATATATACAACCTCTAGGGAATTCACAAACAACGTTACTTCATATTTTCTCCATAAGATCTAGAGTTTGGATTTTCCTAGCAAGTCTGTCTCGGGATTCAACGCTGGCAAATCCGTGCAAGTCTATAATCGGGGATTACGTGGATACCGTAGTAGAGAAATTTGCGCTCAACCTACTGTAAGATTTCTTCGTTATGATTATTGTAATTTGTATGCAATTAAATTGTTCTGTGTTGGTTTCCGATCAAAAAAAAAAATTGTTCTGTGTTGGTAAACCTTTATTTCCGCTGCGCATATGATTACGTGTTTTGCGTGCCTCTATTTTCCAACAGGAGGGAGTATAAGATATATATATATATATATTAATTGAAATGCAAGTCATTCGGGTTTTTTAGAACGGTTCAACCGGTAAAATTAATGACCCAATTCAATTCATCATCCGATTCGATGGCCGGTCCAGGTTTAAAAATATTGGGATCAGTATTATAAATTGCACGATTCTAAAATAATTATGAATACACGGTGCAATTGAAATTGAAAGCATACAAGACTTAATTAGCCTTCTTTTTAACGTAGTAATTAATTAAGGTAAGCACGTGCATTAGAAATATGATTATAACGTTTACACGCCTATCACTCTACCAGAAATTCAATTCGAAAAATCGAAAACTTAAACCCTAAAGAGTGGAAATGGGAGTGACGAAGGAGTTGGTGAAATCTGGTACCGGCCCCTACCCCGTGTCGGTCAACATGATACTTTTTACCCACCGTTTTGGGTAAAAATGGGGATCCTACAAATAAGTTATGGAGGTAAACTTGTTTCTATAATCCCAATTTTTCATGGATTAAATCTGAATGTTTTACTTGGGCAACAGCACCAGGGATCAGGATCAGCCGTTGGCTATGAGACTCGGCAAAGAAGATTATGTTCCAGGTAATTTTACCAAATGCATTTTGTTTTGCGTTTCTGGTCTTGTATATTTCCCCCCTTTTCTGCATTTCTAGATGTATTATTGCTCTGTGATAGATTTACAATTAATTAGTATTAGTTGATATATTGTTTAGTATGTATTTTAATCGTTAATTAGTATTAGTTTGTTTTATTGTTAATTACTATTAATTATTTAGTATTAGTTGGTTCATTATTTAGTATTATTATTAGTAATTTAGCTTAACATGTATTTAATATAACTAGTTTTGGTGTTAAAGAATATATCTTAATTACGTTGGAGTGGAGAGATCGATGTTGGTGAATATTTGTTGGTTATTGGTTGTTGTAGAAGATGTGCGTTCCGACTTAATTAATTTTAATTGATTAAGTCGGAAATGGATGCACGTAGGATCATGATTAATTGGGGAATATGATAAAATAAAATGAAACTCTACCGAAATTTTTAGGAAATATTAATTATTAATTAGGCTTTTGAATATTAATTAATTCGTAAATGTGAAACAGATTGATATGGATTATTTTGGCCGTTTACGTTGGATGTATGGTCCAAGATCGATTAATGGCATGATGTCTTCCGAATTTTACAATGGACTAGAATCATCTATAGATTTCGCCACTAGTAATCCGAATTGGATGAATCAGGGAAAGATTAGGTGTCCCTGCAACAAATTTAGATGTCAGAATAAGATGTTTCATTCATCTGATGACGTGAAAGGTCATTTGTATAGAAATTGGTTCATGCCCAATTATTGCAGGGGTCAACACAATGATCAACCATCTACGTCAAATTCACATGGGCCGGTTTACGAGACATCTGGATCTACCTCGTATCACGATATGATGACGGACTTAACCTCTGGTCCCCACTTAAATGTGGATGATGAGCCCCCTAATGAAGAATCTCCTAATGAGCATGCTGCACATTTTTATAACATGCTTCGTGCAGCGAATCAGGATATAATGTCTGGTTGCGAATCGCACTTACAGTTGTCATATAATGCCCTATTGCTGAACATTAAAACTGAAAACAGACTGTCTAAAAGGGGCTATAATCAAATGGTTGATGCGATTCGTATTCTTTGTCCAAATAGTCTGGTGCCCAAGAAATTTTCTGATAGCAAACAATTGATGAGTGAGATGGGTCTTCCAGTGGATAGGATCCATTGTTGTTCACATAACTACATGTTATATTAGGGTGCAGACGGCGAACTTGAAAATTGTAAGTTTCGCCAACAGCCACGGTTCAAACCTGCTAGACGTGACATGAATGGTCGACTGAAAAAGAACTGTCCTTTTAAGAAGATGTTCTATTTTCCTATCATTCCTCGACTGCAAAGATTGTATCAGTCAAATGCTACTGCGAAGGATATGACATGGCATGCACGTTGCTCTAATGACCACTCTGGTGTTATGCGTCACCATGCAGACTCACAGGCTTGGAAACACTTTGACCAGTCGCATCCTGAATTTGCTTCAAAAATTCGGAACGTGAGGTTGGGCTTGAGCACTGATGGTTTTCAACCGTTAGGGGCGCACCGGAAATAATATTCATCATGGCCTGTGATAGTGACATCGTACAATCTACCCCCATGGTTGTGCATGAAGGATCAGTTCATGTTTCTTTGAATTCTGGTGCCTGGTCCAACAAACCCAAAGGATAAATTGGACGTATTTTTGCAACCACTGAATCCGTGATTTGCAATTTTTATGGGAACAAGGAGTGGTAACGTATGATGTTGCTACAAAGCAGAATTTTTCGATGCGAGCTGCACTAATCTGGACCATCAGTGACTTTCCAGCCTACTCGATGTTGTCTGGATGGAGCACAGCTGGAAGGCTTGCTTGTCCACACTGTGCAGATTACACTGAAGCTTTCAGTCTGAGGGTCAGTAACAAGCAGTCGTGGTTTGACAACCATCGTAAGTTCTTAGGTAGACTTCATCCATACCGAAGGAACAATAATGCATTCAGAAAGAATGTAGTAGTTGATGATGATCCACCTCTCATCCTTACAGGTAATCAGCTCCTCGAGCAAATTGATTGGATTGGATTGATGAAAGTAACAGAGTTGGGTGCTGATGCTCACAACAAAGGTTTACAATGTGGTTGGAAGAAGAAAAATGTTTTCTGGGATTCGCCGTATTGGAGCTCCTTGTTGATCAGACACAATTTGGATGTGATGCACATCGAAAAAAATGTGTTTGATAATCTGTTCTACACGGTGATGAATGTCGAAGGGAAAACAAAGGACACAACTAAATCCAGGGATGAACTTAATGAATATTGTCGTCGACCCTCATTGCAGAAATGTCCACGTACAGGAAAGTACCCCAAAGCTTCTTATTCCCTTGATAAAAAACATAAAGATATGATCTGCAAATAGATAGATGAGTTGAAATTTTCCGATAACTATGTGTCCAACTTGTCTCGATGCGTAGATTGGAAAAAATTGAAGATGTTTGGGATGAAGAGTCATGATTGTCACGTGTTTATGCAGATACTACTCCCAATTACTTTCCATGAGATTCTGCCAGCTAAGGTTTGACAAGCTATCACTGAAATTAGCTTGTTCTTCAGGGAGTTAACATCGAGGACCATTACTGTGAAAAACATGACTCGATTGGACAATGATATCCTAGTGATCTTGTGCAAGTTGGAACGAATATTTTCACCCAGCTTCTTTAATTCGATGGAGCATCTACTTGTCCATCTTGCATATGAAGCAAAAATTGCTGGTCCAGTACAATATAGATGGATGTTTGAGAGGTAATCTATTTTACTCATTTTAACTATTTGATAATTTATTTAATTAGATAATTCAACTCACCCATTCAATCGAATTAGGTATCTGCACAACTTAAAGTTAAGTGTGGGTAACAAAGCACATGTGGAAGCTTCAATTGTGAATGCTTATTTAACAAAAGAAGCATCAATGTTTTGTTCCCATTATTTTGAGGAGCATGTGCTGACGAGGCGACACAATGTACCTCGCAATGTACCTCGTGAAGAATCCCCATCAGTGACAGGTATGTTGGGAAATATGGGGTGCCCGGATCTATTCGAGATGAATTTAAATACATATTTAAATTAATCAATTAATTACTAACATGAATTAATCCTAAATCAATTCAAATAATAATTAAACAAACAATTAAGCAACATGCATGCACGAAATCCACGTAAATCCTAAGCATGCGGAATCTAGGAGTTACGAGATTACATACCTGTCGTAGAGACAACAGTTGAGACGATGGATCAACCCAAAGTGTCTTCTAAAATATATCCCACGTCCACGAACGTAATACAGTGGGAGGATTCTCAACGAACGATTTTAACAAATGAGAAAATAAAATTATTTGTCACCACCTTTGTGGATTTCTAATTTTTCCAACACATGGAATTGCATTGGGGGTGAAACATTCATCCCCTATTTATAGACAGGGGGGCGAAAATTTGACCTAGTTGGGTCATTGGAAAATTTCCTTGCTTCTTCCTCAAAAAACAATCTTGAATATATCCAATATATTCTATTTCCCAAAATATCTCCCAATAAAATCTCCTCCTCCTTTATTGCTCATTATTTTCGAAAATTACACATAAGTAGGGAAGTAATAAGATCTTTTTCATTTCTTGCATTTATGGAATAAACTTGTATCTCAAGAATACTTATTCCATAAAATCTTTCCAAGAAAATCAAGAAAAAATCTTTTTCTCTCTCCTACCCAATTTTTCAAAAATATTCATGGAAAAATAGGCAAAATATTTTCTTCTCCTTTTCATTAATTGGACTTTAATTTGGGCTATTTGAGGGGACTTTAGGAGAATTAAGATTGGACCTCCAATGGGCTATGAAACTTTAATATTAAGCCAAATATTATTCAAGCCCATTAATATTAATTTATTCCACTATAAAATTAATATTGAACTATTCATCTTAACCCATATTACGACTTCACAATAATATGGCTCCCTTTCATTATTTTTCGTGTTTAAGATTGTCTTAGTCCACTAATTAATTAAGCCACTGAACAGGCTTTATATTAATTAATATATTTGTCCTTGGAGTAAAGACAGCTCAACATTATTATCCATACCGGAAATAAATTTCCACTTGCAAGATTTGGTATGATAAAGATTTTAACCCCACCAAGGGGACAAATCAAGCAAGTCATACTTGCACACGATTCTCCGTATTAAATCTTAACAATCGTCATGTAATTAATAATATTGCCCAAGATATAAGGTATCGAATCGTGTTGATTCTCTTCCCATCACAAGTCAAAGCAATAGTTATTAATTTCACACGATCCTATTTAACGGACAGAGATTAAGAAATAACGAACCACTAAGGTCTAATTCTTGTATATTAAGTATCGAAGAATTTATCCTCTTGTAGGTCCTATTCAGCGCATCATAATGCACTAGTGTAATCTCTTGGTCAAGACAAGTCAATCTGAGTCTTACACTTCAACCTTTCATGATGGATTGTTCATTTTCAATCGGGTTGTGAATTTTTACTTAATTACAACTGTTAATTTGATCTTCTATGATATGATATCACTAAATTAACTACAATATAATACGTACTTACTTATTGAACAGGTTTGCAACAAATATATATAACATTCATTCATATTTAATGCAACAGTGATTAATAATTTATTTCAGTAAATAAATAAGAAATTCAGTTTTGTTATACAAAGTAAAAAGCATACTTTCCAGTATAACCCCAACAATCTCCCACTTATACTCAAAGTCTGCTTTTAAGTATACTACAACATGTCCCTTGTTGACATCTAATGTCACCTACACGAACCTAATAATATTTCTCCCACTTATACTCAAAGCAGATTGGAAACGCTCTTGACACTCATTCCTTCCACATATCTCTCGAATGTACTCTGAGGCAGACCCTTTGTGAATGGATCTTCTAGGTTGTCTTCCGACGCTATCTTTGCCACCTTTATGTATCATCTCTTAACGATTTCTCGTATAAGATGGTATTTTCTTTCTATGTGTTTGCTGGTCTTGTGGGCTCTTGGTTCCCTAGAATTTGCAACTGCTCCGGCATTATCACAGTAAACCGTGATTGTGCTGGACAAATTTGGAACAACGTCCAAGTCCACTAGGAAGTTCTTGAGACAAACCGCTTCTTTCGCCGCTTCACAAGCAGCTATTCGGCTTCCATGGTAGAATCAGCGATGCATTTCTGCTTAACGTTTCTCCATGTCATGGCTCCTCCCCCCATGCAAAATACACTACCCGAGGTTGACTTTCTGGAGTCCATGTTTGATTGGAAATCTGAGTCCGTTGGGATTAGGCTGTCTGATTGATAAACTAACATTTTATCCTGTGTCCTCTTCAGATACTTCAAAATGTTTTTAATTGCAGTCCAATGCTCTTTCCCAGGGTTGCTTTGATATCTTGCCACCATGCCTACGGAAAAGCAGATATCCGGTCTCGTGCACAACATTGCATACATGAGGCTTCCTACAACCGAAGCATAAGGAATGTCTTTCATGTCATCTATTTCCTTTTGTGTCTTAGGACATGTTGTGTTCGATATAGTAACGCAGACTTAATCGAACACGTAAGAGCGACACGTGTATTATTTAAATATTGCATGCCCAATGGACAAGTATTCCCCACTCAGGTCAGGAAAAAAAGAATCAGATGAGCTAAGTCAAGAAGGCCATGAGCAAATCTGAGGACTCGAGGCGGCCAAAATACTCAGAAATCCTGAAAGACCTCAGATATCCTGAGGGTCAGTATGTTCGCGCCTCAGATATCCTGAGGGTCAGTATGTTCGAAGACCTCAGATATCCTGAGGGGTTGTTCACACCTCACACCTCGAGGGTCAATCGGTATGTTTCGCCCTCGGATATCAGAGGGTCAAGACGTTCACACCTCAGATACCTTGAGGGTTAGTATGTTCGCACCTCAGATATCCTGAGGATCAGTATGTCCGCAAGCCTCAGGTGTCCCGAAGGGTCAGAGTGCTCGACACTCAGATATCCCGAAGACCCGAACATCCTGAGGGCTCAGTGTGCTCGAAGAGGACAATGATCCAACATAAAACTGACATGGTTAAAGGGGCGAACAAAGCATCCAATCGAGTAAAAGATTAATTTGGACGACCAAAAGAGTGCTTTACAAACAAGTAAGTTCCAAGATCAACCAAGAAGACGAAGAGGAAAACGTGGCAGCATTACGTGAGTTCTTGCATGACCCGAAGTCTCCAGCTCATGCTTGCCAATCCAGCTCATGCTTGCCGGAGTACTATAGAAGGAAGCAAAAAAGAAGAAGAGAGGGGTTCAGAAATTTTCCCCAGAAAAAAAGACACCCACACAAGAAATTCTCTAGAGATGTGAGGATCAGAAAAATCCGAGTGATTATCCACACATACAAGAAACCCTAGCACTCATATGCTAACTCTCCAGATTATCTTCATCTGTAATGATTCATCTTCATAAGGTGTATCAAATATTGTACGTGTAAAGCTCGCAATACCACATCCTGGCTTGGTATGCCCCCAGAGTAGTCATTTCTTGAAGAACTGGGTCAACAAATTCATCTTATTTACAATTTATTTTACACGTGCATGTTTTGTTTGTGAGTCGTTCCCAAATTAGCCACATAATACTCTTAAAAAAAAAAACGATTTCGCGACAACTGGTGCTAGAAGGATGGTGCTTCACCCAAAAAACCAACCCATATATCTGAACCCTTAGAGAGCCGAGGCGAGAAAAAATAAATAAAATGCCTCAATCTAGGAATACACAAACGGAGAGGTCGGGACAAAGTCGACCACATGACCGGAAAGAGGCTCAGCGCCAGCCTCATAAACATCAGGGAGTGGAGAATACCAATCTCGAGGATATTGTGAATGATCCTGCGGCTACAACCAGGGCCATCACTTTCTTCTGAAAAATAAAAAGAAATTTGAGAAAGAATTAGCCAAATTAGAAACTCAAGATCGTGAAGAGCGGGCGCTCACGTACACCGATAGTGAGCAAGTTAAAAAAAAAAATTGTGAAGCGGGCAAGTAAAAAAAAAGTCGACACGCGTCGATGACTAACAACCTCAAAGGTCAAGACCATCGGTCCCGGTTTGGACGTTTGAGGCTCTCCGCCAAAGACCGAATCGGCAATAATAGGCGATAGGATCCAGGAAAGGAACAACTAATAAAAATACCCGCACCTTCAGATCTTCATGATCATCCGCGATGCCGAACAAAAATCGGCGGGAACAAAATTGTCTATCCATCATCGATTGGGTAGTCAGGACCGAACTTGGAGAGGGGGCCCCATCACGAGCATGGCCCACTGGGTCCTCATGATGGGAAACAGCCCCAATCTAAGTCTGTCAATCCCACAAATTTTGCTGAAATGCAAAAGGCCATCGAGGATTTACAGGCCAACCTGGCCGCGACCAAAGGCCAACCTCGAGCGAGCACAATACCACCTTTCGCCATTATCACCGGCGATCATGGCAAATTTGAAATCTGAGAGAAAGTGGCAAAGTCCCACCGCCAATTCCCATATTTGATGCTGAAGTCTGACCCTCATGTCCATCTCGGCAAGTATTCGGACTTTATGATCGATGGGGGCCACAGACGCGACGCAGGCCGATCATTCCCCATGACTTTGGGTGATCGGGCACATCGGTGGTTTTCTACTTTGCCCGCTGCGTCGATCACATCTTTCGCTCAATTGGGGCAACAATTTCTATCCCACTTTTCGTCCATGTGTGCTTCATTGGTGGCAAAAAACAAAGATTGGCGATTTTTCCCAATTAAAAGGTGAGTCGACCCGGCGTACATAGAAAGATTCGATAAATGTCTATATGATGGGGGCTAGTTGAAGAGGATGCCAAAATCCTTTGCGGTGGTGGGGGCGACTCTAAATCTTCGATATGTGGAAGGCCATGCATCAAGGCGGCGAACACATATTCAGAGTTCCGAGAGCGAGCAGCTAAAATTATAACCATGCAAGATTTGCTCGCCCAATCACGATTGGGTCAGGAACCAACCACTAGAAGAGTTTTTGGGAAGAAAGTGATGAATGAAGGGGGGTACAAACCCCCAGGCTCTTTCAAACCATTCGAAGAAAGAAGGAAAAAACACCTACGAAGTATTTTGGGCGTTCAAAATGAGACAATCTTTAACCAAATCAAAGATCGGGATATGTTGGAAAGGCCGAGAAGAATTATAATGGATAAACATCGGCTCAACGCTTCCAAATATTGTAACTACCACTTTAGTACATTCGGGCACAACCTTTGGAGAGTGTCGCGATTTACTCCGCCAACTTTGGAAGTTTATACGAAGATAACCGTCTTACCCAATTCTTAAAAAGCCGGTGAAAGAGAGACTTTAACCGAAAAAATAGAAGATCAAAGGGTAAGCGAAAAAGCCCGAACAAAGCGTCGGCAAATGATCGAAGAATAGCAAAAAAGGACTGAAATACCCAAAAGAGGGCCTCCTACTGTGGGAAGAGGTCGAGACAGTCAAGAGATTCACATGATACGTCCTGAATATGGTCCAGTGGGTGGATGTTACCAGGCACCAACATTATCGAACAGACGAAAAGGGATGGAGATTCGTGCCATGCAAAACATCCATCAAGGGAAGGTGGCGAGCACATCAGCTAGCGCGCCACCCTCACACTAAATTATGTTTTCAGAGGACGATCTTGACGGAATCATAACTCCCCACAATGACTCCTTAACCATTAGTGCTCGTCTCCTCGGGTTGAAGGTGCACCACCTCCTAGTTGACACTGGAGCTTATGCGAACATTTTGTTCGTCAATACCCTTCGCCAGATGGAAAAACAAGTTGGAGACTTGAGCAATTATATTGAACCATGTAATCATACCATAATGGGTTTTGGGGAATCTGTAACCCGACCCTATGGCATGATTAGGTTAGGAGTCGAGTTAGAATCAACTCTGAATCCGGACATCCGATGAACTAGAATGCTAGATTTTGTAATCATCGATGCTCCGTCTACTTACAACGGGTTCCTAGGTCGCCTGTTTATTCAGGAATTTAAAGCGGCCTGTTCTACGTATTACTATTGTGTTAAATTTCTGACACAAGAGGGAACATGAAGCGTAAAAGTAGATCAGAAGAAAGCTCGAGATTGTTTGCTATCATGTGCACCAGAAAAACAAAGCATCGTCAATATGATGGAGCAAACGTGAGAGATTGGTGAGCCAAGCCAGCGAGCAAATAACTCGCCTAAAGATCTTCCAAGCGAACATAAGTTCGACGAAAGTACGTAATCTTGAACCACAGACTCGGGGTGACAACTAATTCCCCAGATCTCCTAGATCAAATGAATATTGATCAGCCAGACGAGCAAATGGACCTAGAGCCTCGCATAGGTTTTGAACCCATGGAGGTTGATGACGAGCATCGGGGGTCCATCCAAGATCCTCGGTGGAAGCAAAAAAGAAAGCGAGCAACACCGTCGAACAACCGAGTCCATCAAAATCGACCCGAAACGGACGAAGTTAGAAGTGTTCATTGGTTGAGAATTACGAACCAATTCAAGTAAATTATTGCTTATCTTCAAGCAAACTTGGATGTGTTTCGCATGGTCGCATACGAAGACATGGTTGGCATTGATCCAAAGCATGTGTGCCACTCCTCAACCTTGATCAATACAAACTCCGGTTATCGAAAACGCGAAAGTTTAGTCGGGAAAAATATGCGGCAATGAATGGTGAAATCAAAAAGTTGCTCGACAACAAAACCGATTCGAGAGGTGAAATGCCCAAGATGGCTTGCGAAATCGTGCTCGTCCGCAAGTTTAATGGATCTTGGAGGTTATGTATTGATTTCCGCAGATTTAAACAAAGGCGTGTCCGAAAGATAACTTCGATGCCGCATATCAATTATTTGGTCGATGTCTACAAACAGGACATGAACTCATGACTTTTATGGATGCATTTTCTTTGGTTATCACCACATACCTATGCACCGGACGATCGAAGAAGAATATGGCATTCTACGATTGAAAAGAACATATATTTGTTGGCAACGCATGTCGTTCGGATTAAAGAATGCCAGAGCAACATATCAACGTTTGGTGAACAAAATGTTCGACGAACATATCGGCCGAACAATTGAGGTATATATTGATGATATTGTGGTTAAGACTGACCATAAGGAAAACCACATCACCCACCTCGCACAAACGTTCGATATACTCAGGAAGTACAATATGAAGCTAAATCGAAAAAATGTAGCTTTGGGGTTCACTCGGGAAAATTCACCGGACATATGGTCGGTCGGCGAGGATCGAAGCGAACCCAACAAAGATTCAAGCCATGCTCGATATGCAAGCCCCGAAATGTGAAAGAGGTCCAAATGTTAAAAGAGGTCCAAAAGTTAATGGTTTATATAGCGGAGACAAATGCAAACCTTTATATCATTGAAGAAAGGGAAATTCGATGGACGACAAATGCAAACCTTTCTTTGACACATTGAAGAAAGGGAAATTCGAGTGGATCGATCTTCATTGCCAAGATGCATTCGAATCATTGAAGCGACTATACACTTGCCCATTTACTCGATACCTGCGGATACTCAAACATCGCTTTGTTCGGCGAACAACTCTATATATATCTTCTGCATCCGAGAATCACGTCGGTGTTGTACTCGTACGAGCAAAATGGACTATACACTTGCCCATTTACTAAGTAAGCCAAGTGCTTAAAGAAGTCGAGCTCCGGTACCCTCCATTGGAAAAATTGGCATATGCCCTCGTCATGAGTGTTCGAAAATTACGACCATATTTTTTGACCACTCGATCGAAATCTTGACCACTTTCCCATTCGCCCAAGTCCTCCGGGCAAAAATCTGCCGGTAGATAACTAAAGTTGGTGGTGGAGTTAGGACAATTCGGCATTACGTTCGCTCCACGAACATCAATGAAGGGCCAAGCTATGGCCGATTTCATGGTCGAGTTGACATATCCTCAAATGCTCAAAAAGGCTATCGACCAACCGTGGCATATGTATGTTGATGGTTCATCAACAAGTTCAAGAGCGGGAGCGGCGTAGTTCTCATCGATGACGGACAAACATTCACAACAGCCATCCGTTTTGATTTCCCAGCTACAAATAATGAAACCGAATATGAAGCTTTGATCGCTGGACTACAGATGGCAATGACAATGGGAATCCAGAGGCTGATGATCTATAGCGATTCTCAGATATAATCGTTTATCAAGTGACAGGCGAGTACGAGGCCCGAGGCGAACAAATGGCACAATATCAACAATAGCAAAAGAATTGCTCGAGCATTTTGAACAAGTTTTCATTGAACAATTACCACGACTGGGTAATTCGTTCGCTGATGCTTTGGCACGCCTAGCAACAACAGAAGGAGTGACGAACACAAAAGACATTGTGGTAGTCACAACTTGTTCGCCATCAGTTCCCAGAGTTATGCTCGCCCAAATAATGGTGCTTTAACAAAGAAACTTGGATGACTCAATCCGAAGTTACCTACAAAAGGGACTTCTCCTTGAAAATAGGGCACAAAGCTACTCATCTTAGATTATGATCTGCTCGGTATACTATCATAGACGAGCATTTGTACAAAAGAAGTTACTCACTTCCACTTTTGAAGTGTATTACTCCTGAAGAAGGTCATGTACTTCTGGAACAAATCCATGAAGGAGTATGCGGAAATCATACAGGTGGGCTCGTTCTGGCACACAAAATAATCAGACAAGGTTATTATTGGCCAACCCTAAAAAAGGATTCGCTCGTGTATGCTCGCGCGTGCCACAGATGCCAAGTACATGCTCCACTTATTCATAGCCCACGAAGATTTTAGTGTCGGTTTATAGCCTGACCATTTGCTAAATGGGCGTCGATTTGATCGGCCCATTTCCTACGCACGTCGTCGGGAGTAAGATATGTTGTGGTTGCCGTGGATTACTATACTAAATGGGCGGGAGGCCAGGCCATTGTCAAGATTGCGAACAAAGAATGTGGAACTTTGTTTGGAAGAATATCATTTGTTGATTTGGGCTTCCCCAATCATTAGTATTGATAACGACAAGCAGGTTCGATGGAAGTGAATTCGAGACAAAAATTGTGCTCGCTGGGGGATAAAAAAGCACTACTCAACTCCGTACTATCCCCAGTCAAACGAACAAGTTCAGGCCGTTAATAAAATCATCAACCATACCCTCAAGGCTAGACTTGATAATTTCAAGGGGGTGGATGGGCTGAAGAGTTGCCTAAAATATTATGGGCTTATCGAACAACTTTCAGAACATCAAGCTGCGGAGACCCGTTTGCTCACGGCATTTGGTGCGGAAAGTTTGTTATACCCGCGTAAATCAAGATTCCAAGTCATCGAACAATGACTTTCGGAGAGCACATTAATGACAAAGCGCCGCCTACGAAGTCTGAACTGTTGGAAGAAAGAAAGGGCGGAGGAGGTGATTTCAAGAATGCCATGTACAAAAAGAGATCGAGAAGTTTTACAACTCAAAGTCCGAACACGCAGTTCAATGTGGGCGAATTTGGTTTTAAGGCGCGAACAGCGGGGGGTATCAAGTGGTGTGTTCGGCCGAGCATGGGAAGGTCCGTTCAGAGTTTCAGGACGTTTGCTAAACGGGGCCTATGATTTGGAAGACCTGAATGGAATCCCATTATCCTACTCGTGGAATGTGTCAAATTTGAAAAAATACTATCAATAATAGTGAGTATAGTGTCGGCCGAACAAAATCGTCCACACGTCTTTAGCGATCGTAGTGTCGGCCGAACAAAATTGTCCACACGGCTTTAGCGAGCATAGTGTTGGCCGAACAAAATTGTCCACACAGCTTCAGCCAACATAGTATTGGCCGGACAAAATCGTCCACACAGCTTCAGCGAGCATAATGGCCGATGTAGCCATCCAGTTCAAACGAGTAGGACGATCTTGAAAGAAGAGTACATTATGTTCGACACATATCTTCAAGAAAGAAATGCTGGCCAGCACTATCGAAAGACGGAAGATACGTGTCAGAACGAGATGTCAACAGAAGATACGTATCGAAATGAATTGACAAGTGGTGGCAACCATGCAGGGATGAGTCAATCTTCGAGCAAGAGCTGTCAAAAAGCTGAACAGATGTCAAAAGGGGGAGCAAAAGTAAGAGAGCTAACACCAGCTAGCTATGCCAAAGACGGGCAGGATAGTTCTATAAATAGGGGCATACCGATAGCTGAAAAAAGCAGAGAAAAAACATATGAAGAAGAAAAAAGGAAAAATACTGCGATTCGCAGAAGGAAGTCGGTTTAATATGCCCCTAGACGTAGAAGAATTCAGCTCTCGATTCAGCAATCATTCAGCTGAATCGAGCATCTGCCCTGATACGAGTCTTTTACCCCGTATGACTTTTGCAAGCCTGAGTTGAAGCTCGTTCGTGCGGACTCAAGATGCTCAGCAGAGTCATGGTTGACTCTCCACGTTACTCACTGCTTAGGCAGTAGTAAGTCATTAGTCCCCTATGCATCCCCAAAATCTCCTCCGAAGGGGAGGGATGTCATAGTGTTCGCTCAAAACAAGATGCGGACGCTGATGCTTAGGCATCTACTGAAGGGGACAGAATGGTGCGAGCTAAAAAATTTTGCTCGCACCTACTTTAAGCGGCGGGAATATGGGCCACATGCTCATGCCCGCATGACCTCGATAATCACGGCTTGTCGGGAGGGACAAAAGTTTATCTTCTTCTTGCCGCTTGAGCATGTTACGAAGAAAGAAAGCGGTAGACGAGGATGATGTGCCACATCCTTGTCAACATCAATTTCTGCGGACAAGGTGAGGTCAGTTCGTGTCTACTCAAGACAAGGTTTAAATTCAAAACCCTAGTCTGATAACAATAGTTGTGTAATAGATAGTCTTCTTGGATATGAAGGATGTAATAGAATACAAAGTGTTGCAAAAAAAAAAAAAAAGATATATGTACTTTTGTTCGCTAAGATTTTCTAGTTCAAGCCCATTTGAGGTCGCGACCTAAGCTGGGATGGCCCGAACAAAGATGAACGAGCCCAAGTCTATATGTTCTTTGACCGAGCGAAGTTCAGATAATCGATTCCCCTGACAAAAAAAAGTAATAATGAGTACGATGCGCAAAAAGACAACTCGATTTTACAGATACCAGAAAGGTAAGCGGGTGACGAATCTTGGTCATGACTAAATAAGACGACCCTAAGACGGTGATCGCACCTAAATAAGACGATTACAAGACCAAGAAAGGGGGGTTCATAAAGTAACCCATCTGGTCGCACCTAAATAAGACGATCAAGCGATTGCAATGACAATAAGACAATCAAAACCGAAAAAATTCAGGAGCGGGCATAGGTAAACCCAATGTTCGAATTCATTCAGAAGAAAAGGGGCAAAAACTGGAAAGCAACAAAGCGAACACAAAGCAACCAAGCAAACATCAAGCAACACAAGTATCAATTTTCATCCTCGACAATTATCAAATAATCAGGTTAAAAGAGTTGGTTCAATATGTAACCCATCCATTCAGTTGTAAATATGTTGAACAAAAGATAAGAAAAAGAAAAATACAAGTATTAAAGAAATTGTTCGAACAGAAAATGAAGAAGACAAAAAATTACACAACATATATTCGACAAAACAAAAATAACATCAAGGAGCAAATTCAT
Source organism: Stenogyne calaminthoides (assembly GCA_037126765.1). NCBI lineage: Eukaryota > Viridiplantae > Streptophyta > Magnoliopsida > Lamiales > Lamiaceae > Stenogyne > Stenogyne calaminthoides. The sequence continues at coordinate 30,249,615 of JBBCBC010000019.1, forward strand.
AATTGGGGGTAGACGGGAGAGAGATGTCGAACAAATTGTGCTCAGCCCCCTCAGCAACAACTCCTTCAGTATGGTCGGGTACCAAATGCTCTTGAAGAAGGTACTGATCTGCTTTCGGTCCAGGGAGGTCCCTTTGCTCGGCTCGCTTTTTGTCGATCCCGGACTTCGGTTCGAAGATTTTTGCCAGCAACCTCAGCGGTATTCATGTCTGAGTCCTTTTCCTCATCCAGAATCGGATCATCAACTTTGATCCCTTCAGTAAGAACAGAGAAATCACACAGATCATTTAAATCTGACATTGGAAGGTTGCGGTCCGGTGGGTTGTCGATCGTCTTCTGCTGGCGGCTACAAGAGGGCAATTTGTTATTTCTTTGGAGGCATGGCGAAATGGCCCAGGATAACATCGGCGAAAAGCACAAATGTACTAGAAGTTGGACATAGAATCAGCGTACTCATCATCGTGCGACTTTAAATTTTTTTAGACCCAAACGAGTGTTGGTCTCCTCAAAGAATGATGAGTTGTTGGAAAGTGCATCCTCTCATTTTCCATGGCCTCGACACCAGCTCGAAGTCTACAAAGCTCAATATTCATATCCTCTTGTGCTCTTCGTATACTGGCCACCTCCTCCTGAGAGTGAATCAATTCCTCCTTTGTATGGCGAGCATCTTCCTGAGCCAGGCGTGCGTCTTCCTGAAATCGGCGAGCATTTTCCTGAGCCTTACGGGCATCCTCTTGAGCCCCCTGAGCCAACCTCAGCTCATCCTGAGTCCTGTTCAGTTCGCCCACCCTTTCTTTGAAGTTCCTGATCAAAGCCAAGTAGTTAGCATGGAGGTTGGCGGACTGAGCATAAGCTTTCTCAAGAACGACCATAGATTGGCCCTGAAGCACCAGACCCAGACATAAATTTTCCAGAGGAGTGGGACCCGTAGTGGACTCTTCCAGATCGGTAGTCCATGCCCGAACAGGAGTCTGGCAAGCCTTCTGAACATGCTCAGGAATGCACGGAACCTTGCGAACACTCGGCGAGCAGAAGTAGTTCTTCAGATTGGGCATCAAAGGCGCATAACTGCTCAACCTACGATATATCGAACAAATGAATATAAAAAGGGCGAACAAAATAACCAAAGCGAAGCGGATCGAACAAAATGTACCTGCCCACACGAGTCGGATCCCATCCTAAGAATGATCTATCCTCAGGGGATCGGAGTTCAGGATCTAACGGAGTCCATGATCGGGGTCCGGCAGGAGGTGGAGAAGATGTGCCAACCTCCATTTCAACAATCTGTGAAATTATACCAACCACGGAGGCGGCCGCTCTGATCGCCTCGACAGTAGGGGTCCGAGTCACCCCGACAGATCAAGATTGCTCGTCGAGCTCATTCGGCGGCATGTTCGTCCAAGTTTGTTCGCTCGGCCCCGCTTTCGCCCGATCTCACCCTCGGTCTCTTCGGCTGACGAGCTTGTTCATGACCCCTTGCTAGGCGAGCGAAGTGCTCCTGCGTTCGGCGATTCCCCAGAACGAAGTGGATCGGTTAATTTCTTTCGCCTCCTCTACACATTCATTGAGCCTCTCGCTTTCGGCTGAATCGAGCAAGCTCGCTGGCTTTTTTTTCCGAGCCATCACGGTATGTTGGATGCACTCACAAAGAATGGTCCGAGGGGAAAGCTATAAACAAAATAAGTCGATCGAGCGAAAAGGATAATAACGGCGAGAATGGCACAAAACATACAAATACAAAAGGCAATCCTTACCGGTAGGATTGCGGCAACAAGATGATGAGGAGGCGCGAACAAACCTCCTTTCTTTTCTCGATCGGCGATATTCAGGTTTCTCACAGATCGCTCACGAGCGAGACTCGGATCAATTTGCCAAACGTTCTTTGAAATAGCCGTCATTTGTCTCCTTGTCCGTCGCGTTAGAATCCGAAATAAAAAGCGAGTTAAAATCAGTTCAAATCGAAGAACGAAAGACACAAAATCACTTACTTTGATACGCCCCGAAGTCAGTGGGGATGTCTAAACGAGCATTTGGTTCGCTTCCAGAGGCCGGGCTTTTCCAATCGCCCCCAACGAACCAAAACTTTTCCTTCCAATCACTAATTTTGTTCGGCACGTCCTCAATAATTTTGCACTTGGCATTAGCTTCCATGAACAACCACCCATGTTCACCCCCTGACGGGTCAAGTGCACCAATCGAAAGCAAGCTTCTATTTCTTGAGGATAGTATCTTGGCTTCATTTTTTGTCGAACAAAGTCGAAACTCATGATCATATGCCACCCGTTTGGCTTAAAGTTGCGTAATGGTGATGTTCCACTCCACGAGCAAGCGGGTGATGGCGGATGGATGGGGAAATCGAAGGCCGACTTCCATTTGTGTCTAAATTCAAATGACACAACCCTCGGGGGTTGGTCGGCTCGCTTCATCGAACACGGTGCCCGAGAAAAGGACATCTTTTGGAATTTCATAAACCGATGTAAAGTGAGCCTATCGGCATCAATTATGCTCGCTATCTTGCTTTCATTTGGTACTCATTCTCAACCCCAATCCTATGAGGTTGCTCGGGCCAATCAAAACTATAAACGGCGTTATACTGGTTATCGTTGGACTATGAGGACACCAACAAGTATATCAAGCTCGAAATTTTGCTGTAACTACCCCTATGTTCGATTCGGTTATATTTACAACCGCCAAAATTTCCCCCTCACAACATTGTTGTTCCTATCTACATTAACATTGTCATTTACGAAGAGTATTATGTGGCTAATTTGGGAACGACTCACAAACAAAACATGCACGTGTAAAATAAATTGTAAATAAGATGAATTTGTTGACCCAGTTCATCAGGGAAATGACTACTCTGGGGGCATACCAAGCCAGGATGTGGTATTGCGAGCTTTACACGTACAATATTTGATACACCTTATGAAGATGAATCATTACAGATGAAGATAATCTGGAGAGTTAGAATTTGAGTGCTAGGGTTTCTTGTATGTGTGGATAATCACTCGGATTTTTCTGTTCCTCACCTCTCTGGAGAATTTCTTGTGTGGGTGTCTCTTTTTCTAGGGAAAATTTCGGAACCCCTCTCTTCTTCTTTTTTTCTTCCTTCTATAGCACTCCGGCAAGCATGAGCTGGATTGGCAAGCATGAGCTGGAGACTTCGGGTCATGCAAGAACTCACGTAATGCTGCCACGTTTTCCTCTTCGTCTTCTTGGTTGATCTTGGAACTTACTTGTTTGTAAAGCACTCTTTTGGTAGTCCAAATTAATCTTTTACTCGATTGGATGCTTTGTTCGCCCCTTTAACCATGTCAGTTTTATGCTGGATCATTATCCTCTTGAGCACACCGAGCCCTCGGGATGTTGGTCTTGGGATATATCGAGTGTCGGGCACTCTGACCCTTCGGGACACCTGAGGCCTGCGGACATACTGATCCTCAGGATATCTGAGGTGCGAACATACTGACCCTCAAGGTATCTGAGGTGTGAACGTACTGACCCTCAGGATATCTGAGGCGCGAACATACTGACCCTCAAGGTATCTGAGGTGTGAACGTACTGACCCTCAGGATATCTGAGGTCTTGACCATCGGGGACTGGCGCGAACATCTTGACCCTCGGGATATCGAGGTCTTTCGAGATTTGAGTATTTTGGCCGCTTTGAGTCCTCGACGGTTTGCTCATGGCCTTCTTGACTTAGCTCATCTGATTCCTTTTTTTCTGACCTGAGTGGCGAATACTTGTCCATTGGGAATGCAATATTTAAATAATACACGTGTCGCTCTTACGTGTTCGATTAAGCCTGAGTTACTATATTGAACACAACAGGACACATCTCCTTGGATAGATGGATTATGTGTGTGAAAGGCACAAAGCCTTTCTTGGAATCTTGCATGATGAATCGCTTCAAAACGGTGTCTATATATGAGGCTTGCGAAAACCCGATCATTCTTTTCCTGCGATCTCGAGTGATCTTGATTCTTAGGACATGACCGGCTTCTCCTAAGTCCTTCATATCAAACTATTTTAATAGCCATGCCCTTACGTCTAACAACACCTTTACATCTTTCCCGATGAGCAGAATGTCGTCTACGTATAGTAATACCAAGGCAGTTCCGTCACGCTTTCTATAAACACAACTTTTGAAATTATTTTGATCAAAACCGTAGGATTTTATAACTTGATCAAAACTCTGATTCCAAGCACGGGATGCTTGTTTTAGCCCATAAATTGACTTCTTTAGCTTGCAAACCAGATGCTCTTGGCCTTTTTCAATGAAGCCTTCAGGTTGTTGCATATAGATTTCTTCGTCAAGACTTCCATTAAGGAAAGCGGTCTTGACATCCATTTGCCAAATCTCAAAGTCTAGGTGCGCAACAATCGACAAGAGAATGCGGATGGACTTGAGCATGGCTACGGGCGAAAAAGTTTCCTCATAATCGATCCCTTCTTTTTGAGTGTACCCTTTCGCCACGAGTCTTGCTTTTAAAGGTTTCAACCTTTCCATCCAGTCTCCTTTTTCTCTTGTATACCCACTTCGCATCCAATGAATTTTACCCCATTAAGTGGTTCGACTAGCTCCCACACTTTATTGTGATCCATTGAACCCATCTCAGCTTCCATTGTGGTTTGCCAAGAATTTGCATCATTGTCTTGGATCTCCTCGTCGTAAGACCATGGGTTTGATTCTTCTCCTGAGATCAAGTCCAAGGACTCTCTTATCCCCAAGAATCGCTCGGGTTGTCGAACAACCCTCCCACTGCGACGAGGTTCTGGTTGTGTAGGTTTGACGTTTGGTATATCGACTTGTACATTTGGCAACAGAGTCGGCCCCCTAAGTTCTTCTAAGGTAATCACTTCTAGGCTTTTTATCGTTCATATAGTCTTCTTCCAAAAATCTAAAGTGCGTACTAATTATCATCTTTTGATCTTCGGGACCATAGAACATGCATCCCTTTGTTCCCTCGGGGTACCCTATAAACAACCTTAATTCCGAATGTGCATCCAATTTACCGGCTTTCTTATCCAACACTCATGCCGGACACCCCCAGATCCTCATGTGTCCTAAGCTGGGCTCGCGCCCTGTCCACAATTCTCTAAGGCTTTTGGAAACCGATTTGGACGGCACTAGGTTTAGAATGTAAGTTGTTGTTTACAAGGCATAACCCCGGAACGATTTTGGTAAATCCGCATAACTCATCATTGACCTTACCATTTCTAAAAGTGTTCTGTTTCTTCGTTCTGCAACCCCGTTTTGTTGAGGGGTACCGGGTGCAGTCAACTGGGATGCAATCCCTTCATCCAATAGGTAGTTCAAAAATTCATACTGAGGTATTCGCCTCCACGATCAGATCGTAGAAACTTGATACTCTTCTCCTTATGATTCTCTGCTTGAGCCTTAAATTCTTTGAATTTATCAAACGTCTCAGATTTATGCTTCATTAGGAAAACGTATCCATAACGTGAGTAATCATCGATAAACGTATCGAAATACTCGTAGCCACCTCGAGCTTTGATTTGCATTGGACCACACACGTCGGTATGAACGATCTCTAACACTTCTTTAGCTCTAAGCCCCTTGGCTCCAAATGCCCTCTTGGTCATTTAACCCTCCAAGAATGATTCGCAGGTTGGAAATGGTTCAATCAGGAGGGACTCCAATGAACCATCTTGGACCAAACTTTGGATCCTTTTCGGGGTTAATATGACCTAATCTTAGGTGCCAAAGAAGTGTCACATTCACTTCAATTGAACGTTTTCTTTTATTACTTGAAATAGTAGATGTGTTATAGGATGCATTCTGTGAGTGATGTGCACAGTTAATAATATAGAGATTGTTCCATAAAGTTCCATGACAGATAACCATATCGTTACGAAAAACAGTAACATGTTTATTAAAACGAACATAATATCCATCAGCAAATAGGTTGGAAATAGAACTAAGGTTTTTGCGAAAAAAAGGAACATAAAGAACATCTCTTAAAATTAAACTCTTGTCTTCAAAAGATAGGTGCACGTCTCCCACTACTTCAGCTGCCACTCTCGTAGCATCGCCTAGCGTGATGAGGATCTCACTCTCACTTAGTTGTGGGGTCCGCTTGAACCCCTGTAAAGTGAAACAAACATGATCAGTGGACCCCGTATCCTTTACCCACGAATGGGTAGCATACGCCGCTAAACAAATTTCAACAACTAGTGCGTGAGAATTACCTTTCTTTCCATTCCTTTTAGGGTTGGAACAGGTTGACCTCCAATGTCCCTTTTCACCACAGTTGAAACACTTCCCCTTAACCGGATTCTTTACTCCACCTTCCCTCTTCACCTTTCCTTTTCCCTTGGCAACACTTGAGTTAGCTTGGCTTTCGCTTTTGGCCTTCTTCTTCTTCTTGCCTCCTCTTGGCCTAGAAGAAGAAGATGGACCAACTGCCACTAAGGCTTGACTGCTCTCTCCCAATATTCCTTCAGTCGAGACTAGAGCTTGCAGTAGATCAGGCAAGGTGAACTTCTGATTGTTCATTTGGTAGTTGAGCCTGAACTGCTCAAAGCTTTTGGGCAGGGAATGGAGTATGAAATCAATCTGGTTCTCGATATCATATTCAGCACCAAGTACCTCAAGATTGTTAAGGTGAACCATCATCTGGAGAACGTGTTCCCTCACGGGCGTTCCCTCGATCATTTTCATTGAGAGCATGTCTCTCATGGTGATCTGGCGAGCCACACGATTCTAGATGTTAGAACATCACTTTAAGATTTACCATGATGTCCGCAGCCGTTTCAACATTTTGGTGTTGGTGTTGCAACACATCGGACATAGAAGCCAAGATGGTACACTTTGCCATTTCGTTGGAACGCTCCCAGTCAGCATGCTCTTTCTTTTCCGGTTTGCTAGACTCATCTGTTGGCTTTTCTGGTTTGGGTGTAGTAAGGACCCAGTTATGATGTTGTGCGGTGAGGACAATAGTAAGTTTTCGCTCCAGTAAGCAAATTGTCTTTCAGTATATTGAATAGTTGATTAAAAGGTTGCGACATGTTGATACTGAAAATAAACATACATCTTGTGTCAAATATCCGGATCAACACAAAGAAAATCACATAATTCGATCACATGATTCATATTGAAATCTCAAAAAAATATTAACATGCATCAGCTAACATCTCAAAACAGTTTTAAACGAGCCTCTTGGGAGGGTCATCATTTAAATCACATTCAAGCAGGTTACAAACAAGAACAGTTACAAACCTTTAATTTTTAATAACAAATTAATAGTTGGCTCCCACTTAACCAATATAAAATTGACAGGAACTTCGGCGAAGTATATGCATATCAATTTTATACCTAAGTAATAATCATGATTAAATACAGAATTACTACTTCATTTTGATCGAGCCTCTTGCTCCCAATAATAATTCACAATCATCCTTTTGAGAATTTATTCATGTGAAAAGCTTTCTTTTGGCCGTCCCTTAGGGGAATTTCTCCAAAAGATTTCATAAATAAATAAATCATGGAGGTCAAAATTAATTTGATTCAAAATCGAATTAATTGTTTAAAACATACTTAGTAATTTTTGAATTTGAGATTTTTCGTTGGGAAATTCTCATGCAAACACATTTAAATAAATTAAATAAAGCATAAGAAAATACAACAATAAATCAAGCAAAGCAGAAAATAAACATATTGGGCACAAATTATTCAACTGTCATGGTTTGATTTTCCTTTGCTTGACTTTGAAGAAACGATGTCTTGAATTTCTCCCACTCGTTTGTCTCGAAAAAAAATTTCTCGAAGTGCCACGCCAAGCAGCTCACAGCCAGGATGCACGCCCGCATCCGATCGGCCACTTGGTCGAGCGATCACGCCCGTGCTACAAGGCGCAGCGCGCGTTGCCCCATCTCCTCGACAGCATCGCCATGCAATGGGCGGGTCCCGCCCATGCTTTCGGCGCCGATCTTACAAGACGCGTGTCGGCTTCGCCGCTCGGCCTCGCCCGTCTCCTCGCCAGCAAAGATCGCTGGGCAATTCGTGATTCCCATGCGTAGCAGTGGTCCGCCCACATCTTTCGCCTCGCCAGCGTCTGCGCATCCCCCACCCCGTGGCGTCTAGCCCAAATTCATGGCGTCTTGGCGACCCTCGATCCCACTCGTCTGCCTCGTCACCGTATACCGGTCATCCGTCGCCACCTTGTGTCCGATCGCATGCATGCGTGCCCTCCCTTGGCACGTTTGTCTTGTTGCCCACACGCCTGCGATTTTTAAAATCTCGTCTTCATCTTTGATCCGATTATAATTTATTTAACAAAAATAAATAAACCTACGATCTAGACTAGTCTATTACAATGAACAAATCAAATAGCTTAATCTACTCGTGGATTTTTTCACGAGAAAAATAAATCCGAACGAGTCGAATTAAAAACCATTCACACGCATGAATAAATAAACACATTAAATACCATGACAATTGGATACCTGCAAAACAGATCTAGCAATTCTACTATCCAATTTTCAATTTAATGGCCAACATAATTTAAATAACAATTTAAAAGTCAGAGGTCGAAATCGAAGCTCTGATACCATTTGTTGGGAAATATGGGGTGCCCGGATCTATCCGAGATGAATTTAAACATATTTAAATTAATCAATTAATTACTAACATGAATTAATCCTAAATCAATTCAACATAATAATTAAACAAACAATTAAGCAACATGCGTGCACGTAATCCACGTAAATCCTAAGCATACGGAATCTAGGAATTACGAGATTACATACCTCACGTAGAGGCAACCGTTGAGACGATGGATCAATGCAAAGTGCCTTGTCAAATATATCCCACGTCCACGAACGTAATCCGGTGGGAGGATTCTCAACGAACGATTTTAACAAAGGAGAAAATAAAATTATTTGCCACCACCTTTGTGGATTTCTAATTTTTCCAACACATGGAATTGCATTGGGGATGAAACATTCATCCCTTATTTATAGACAGGGGGGCGAAAATTTGACCTAGTTGGGTCATTGGGAAATTTTCAAACACAACTTTCTACTCACCCACAAGTGTATGGGGTCGTCGTAGTAGTATAAGCAAGTTGACCAAGTTAAATTATCGAACCATGGGAGGGGAACTAGTGCAATGAGTCCCTAAAACTATGTGATGGCATGCTATTATAGCTACTAATCATGGTTTTGAAATCAATTAAACTAAACAAATTAAATAAAATATTTTTGAAATTTTTAAAGCAAAACAATAATTCAAACAAAGAAGCAAGTAAGCTTAACTAACGAATTAAACTAACTCCCAAAGAAGTGCAAGATGAGATGAAATGCTTTGGATTCAATCCACTATGTGATTATCAAGAAAAACTCGATTTATATCGACTCTAAGTTAAGTACGGGTGGTGCTAAGGGTAAATCTAAGTGCTAGCAAAGAACTAATACACTTAAACTCACTAGGGTTGTCTATCCTTTCCTATCGGGTAATATAGCCTTTGAAAGGTGTTCCCACCAAGTAATCAAGTAAACTCTCATTTTCCCTCACTAATTACCTAAACTTTCATTCAAATAACCAATGCCTAATATTGGGGTTCAAATGCATTCAACTCTCTCTCGACGAATTAAAGCATAACTAATACTTTTACAAATTCACAACTCACACCATAAATTTAATAATGCTAATGTAACTCTCTGTCTACACTAAACATTCTTCAAAATATGGATTAAAGAAGTTCAAGTACAAAGCACAATAAATACCCATCAATTAGGAGCAATCACCCAATACTCAACAAAAATATGACATAAATCAAGTAAAACTCAATTCTCACATAGTTTCAATCATCCAAAACACAAAAAATATTAGCCCATGAATTTTAGAATAAAACTCATGATTAAAAGAGACTCAAACTCCATAAACAATGAAAAAAAAAAAAAAAAAAAAAAAAAAGTAAATGATAGAATTCACCTAGCAATGGTGATTACAACTTGAATGAACCATAAAATCCTCTAAACTTGCAAGAAAATGAAGAAATAGAAGAACACCTAAAACTATATGAAAGTGTGTGTAAAAATCTACTGCCAAGTGTTGGTATCTTGGTGAATGAGTCGTGCCCTAGAATCCTCTAAACTTGCAAGAAAATGAAAATTATCTCACCAAAAACTATATGAAATTGTGTAAAAAAACTTTTTAATTCCTTGTGAATGAAACCCTAGAATCTCTCTGTAAAAATGGACCCAAAACTTGCTTCTCCAATTAGTGAAAACGTGGGTCCCATCTTAATTAATTAATTGCATCTCTTGTGGTGCTTTCCTGGTCAAACGACGACATGGAGTGAAACAGAAAAACAGCAGCAACAATTTCCACTTTGCAATTCGTTATTCTTTTCAATTTAATTGTGGGACCCGCCAATCAAATGAAATATTGCTTTGCTCCTCCAATTTATTTGCTGACTTCTATTCATTAATAATGGGCTCAACAACTTTTTCAGTTTGGGCCGCCAATTGGGCGTCTGCTATTGGATTTCTCGAATTGGGCCGAGGTGTATTTTCCTGTTGCGCGCCGTTTTTTTTTCGCTCATAACTTAAGCTTCCGACCTCCGATTGAGTTGATTTTTTTTTTGTGATCGTCTTTTCGTGGAGCTTCACGTGGTTCAACTCTCTTCTCCAATGTCCTTCTAAATCTGAACAGGTTTTGCATCATTTCTTGCTCATTTTCTTCCGTTTCCCAAAAAATCAACACATTCTCAAACAAACGGGATTAGCAGCACTTTTCATTACAAATGACATCAAATCACATCAAATAAGACACAAAATATTACCATAAAACAATCAATTATGACCCTCATCACTCCTCCTTTCGTGCTCATTATTTTCGAAAATTGCACATAAGTAGGGAAGTAATAAGATCTTTTTTCTTTCTTTAATTTATGGGATAAACTTGTATCTCAAGAATATTTATTCCATAAAATATTTCCAAGAAAATCAAGAAAAAAATCTTTTTCTCTCTCCTACCCAATTTTTCGAAAATATTCATAGAAAAATAGACAAAATATTTTTTTCTCATTTTCATTAATTGAACTTTAATTTGGGCTATTTGAGGGGCCTTTAGGAGAATTAAGATTGGACCTCCAATGGGCTATGAAACTTTAATATTAAGCCAAATATTATTCAAGTCCATTAATATTAATTTATTCCACTATAAAATTAATATTGAACTATCCATCTTAACCCATATTACGACTTCACAATAATATGGCTCTCGGTCATTATTTCTCGTGTTTAAGATTGTCTTAGTCTACTAATTAATTAAGCCACTGAATAGGCTTTATATTAATTAATATCTTTGTCCTTGGAGTAAAGACAACTCAACATTATTATCCATACCGGAAATAAATTTTCACTTGCAAGATTTGGTATGATAAAGATTCTGAGCCCACCAAGGGGACAAATCAAGCAAGCCGTACTTGCACACGATTCTCCGTATTAAATCTTAGCAATCGTCATGTAACTAATAATATTGCCCAAGATATAAGGTATCGAATCGCGTTGATTCTCTTCCCATCATAAGTCAAAGCAATAGTTATTAATTTCACATGATCCTATTTAAGGGACAGAGATTAAGAAATAACGAACCACTGAGGTCTAATTCTAGTATATTCAGTACCGAAGAATTTATCCTCCTGTAGGTCCTATTCAGCGCATCATAATGCACTAGTGTAATATCTTGGTCAAGACAAGTCAATCTGAGCCTTACACTTCAACCTTTCATGATGGATTGTTCATTTCCACCTGGGTTGTGAATTTGTACTTAATTACTAGGAACTGCTAATTTGATATTCTGTGATCTGGTATCACCAAATTAACTACAATGTAATACGTACTTACTTATTGAACAAGTTTGCAACAAATATATATAACATTCATTCATATTTAATGCAACAGTGATTAATAATTTATTTCAGTAAATAAATAAGAAATTCAGTTTGGTTATACAAAGTAAAAATCATATTTTTCAGTATAACCCCAACAAGATAGTCTCTCGATATTTGTACCTTCTGGTAGTAAATTTGGAAAGAAGGGTAAAAGATCAATTGTTGACTTGGAGAAGCGAATAGCTCATACATATGTGCTACTAAATTGCAACGAGGTGCAACCATGTATTAAGTAAGTTAATTAATTTGAAATTTACAATTGCAACGATATTAATTAATTATTGCAAGTTCTCATCGCAACAATTGTAGTCCAGAATAATTTACAGGTTGATGCCCTCTAATAAGGTATAAAAAATAATTAGAAATATCATGTCCAGACAAATGGAGTTGGGTGGCTACACTTTCGCCAAGGTGTCCGATCACAGGAAAGACGAGTGGTGGGAAATCTTCCAGGTATAAATATATTCACTAATCTCATATTTTTATATATTTCTAACTAGCTAGCTACTTAATTTAATATCCTTTATATATTTTTTTGTTAGATGAAAGTCGTATGGGATGAGCAGGCTGAGGATAAAAATGACATCAAAGAAAAGTGAAAATTGAGGGCAAAAAAGTGATATTCTGATCTTCTCAATCGTTGGAAGAGGTTGAACGCTAATGATGAGACTGTGAAGCCCCCGAGGGATGAACGTGTATGGAATGCACTGAAGCTATAATGGGACCGACCGGAAGTGAAGGCTAAGAGCGATCAGTGTCGGCGAAATAGGTTGTCCAAGGGATCTACGCATAGAGGCGGTTCAAAGGGAGCTGCAGAATATGCATTGGAATACGTAAGTAGTTTTTGTGATATTTTAATTACTTAATTATAATAATAATTAATTATTAACAAATTGCATCTAAATTCAGTTTAAGACAAATGGTATCCTCTCAACTGTATGGGACCTCGTGATACATTTTCACGAACAAGAATGAAAGGAAGTCACGTACGAGGACATGGACGCCACACTTGTAAGTGCTTGAATTTGTTTATTCACTATACGTACTACTTAATTAAGGAGTTAATAATATATTTAATTTTAAATATCAAAATATTTGTATGTTAGAGAGTCATGAGAGGAGTCACTCAAATAGATAGCCGTCGCGACCCAAAGAAACAAGAAGGAGAACAAGAAAAAGTTGAGCCAGCTGTATACGGAACAAGTGTCATATGCCCACGGAAAGCATAAAGGTCTCGGTCAAATGACGAACATGGGGCGCATTCAATCTGGCCCAGGTGGGAGCTCAAGTGGCACTAGTATTGGCGGCTACTCGTAGATTGATATGGAACGTTTGCTGGAGCAAGAACGGCAAGAACGACAGGAGATGGCTAGGAAGTTTCAGGAGGAAATGGAGCGGCGGTAGCAGCTTATGCGCCAAGAAATGGAGCGACAGGAGCAGCTTATGCGCCAAGAAATGGCTGCGTATTATCAGGGGTTCCAGGTAAACCCAACCAGTGGTTTTTACCCTCAGCATCACCAGATGAGATTTATTCCCCAGTAGCAATAGACGGGATTTATTCCCCAGCAGTAGCAGGCGATATTTATTCCCCAGCAGATCGGTGGTAGCTCATGAAGAGGTCGGTGGTACTCTCTCATCGCCAGTGGGACTCTTTACCAAAAGAGGCCGGTGGTAGCCCCAGACAAAGGTCGGATGTACCCAGGGGTTAGGGCCGTTCGGCCCCTTATTTCCCTTATCCCCCTTATCCCTCATATCCGAATGTCTCCATTGGTGGTTATTCTACTATTCCCGTGAACCCCCCGGTGATTTTCTTTCTTCCGGCGGTCCTAGTGGTTCGGCGTCTCGTGCTCGACGTCGTTCAGATAATGTTCAATTTAATGATATTCTCATCAATCCCAACAATGAAGATCATGATGATGATGATGATGATGATGATGATTTAGATTTGAATGACGGATAACTATCTTGATGATTTTGTATTTCTGAATATTTTGTTATGTCACTTGTTTTAATTTTTGAATATTTGTCACATTTGTTTGTTATGATGATTTATGAATATTGTTGATGGATCTCTCCGATTAGTTTATGAGAATTTGGTATATATATATTTAATTTGCACAGGTAGGTTAATAGTGAAAAAAGAATATAAAAGTGACTATTTAACAATTTTTTTAAAAAATATTTTAATGAAAACGATCAATACAAGTGTATATACATGTGCACGTGTTATTTAATATAGTGAAAGAAAATATAAATTAAAGTGATTATTCAACAGTTTTATTAACAATATATATTTTAATAATAATTAACAAAAAGATATGTAGTGTTATTAAAACGAGTGTTTACTATATAAATTTATATATATATATATATATATATATATATATATATATATATATATATATATTAAAACGAGTATACATATACATAGTGTTAATAAATATAGTGTACATATATATATATAGAATATTAAAATATCAAATTAATTTTTTTTATTCATGTTAACAAATATATAAAAGAATATAAATTATATATTTTTAATTTTATTATAAATATTTTAATCAAATATATATAAAAATATATAAGAAATGATATATATACATATATATTATATAATACATAACATAACACATACATGTATAAGAAATAATACATAAATATACAATACATACATATATATATATAATATACCATTAGAAAGACATTGTTGGCAAGTAACAAGCCGTGCCCAAACGGTTTGGCAAAACACGCAAGACCTCCACATACCGGGAGGTCGCGTGTTCGAAACACCATGGGGGCGAAAAACGAGGTCGTGTGTACGATAACGAGGGCCACAAACCCTCGTTAAACTGCTCGTTTAATTGGACGAGGGCAGCAAACCCTCGTTAAACTGCTCGTTTAATTGGACGAGGGCCACCAACCCTCGCCAAATGTGCATGCAAAATTAACGAGGGTTTTGCCGCCCTCGTTAAATGTGGCGACGAGATTGGCGAGCGTTCTTTTAAACGCCAAATTGGCGAGGGCGGCGTGCCCTTGCCAATCTGACACGCGTCAGTCCCTCGCCAAAGCCCTCTTTAATTTAACGAGGGTTTAAAAAATTCCTCGTTAAGCAATTTCCGACGCACATTTTGGAGAGGGATATTTTCCCTCTTTAAAACCCTCTCTAACCTGTTATCATTTTTTAAAACCTTCTCTAACACCCTCGTTAAATTACAAAATATCGTAAAACACTTAAAGTGAAAACAAGTTGCATATCAGTAAAAAAAATTGTATGGATATTTTTTTAAAATATGCACTAGACCATCTCATATTTCCTTAATTTCGGAAAGTAAATTTGTGATTTAGGCAGTCGATCATGTAATTAAAGAGGGTTTACACGGAGGTAAAAGCTATTTTATATTATAATCAATCCAAATCACATCGACTGAAACTCTAAAAGTAGGTGACAAAATACTTAATTTGTAATAATTTTTTTTAAAATTACATTTGGATGTCTTTATTTACATAAACCCCGTACTTATAATTGATTATCAAGCTGAAAAGATTTGCTCTTTTACATTCATCTGCAAGAAAATTGAACATTTTCACATTCTAGAAGCTACCTGATCACTAGTTGTGATATGATGATGGATGAAAATATGGTGCTAAATGACATTTCTAGAATGTTCTTTTTCTTGTTGATAGAAGAGCTCGCAGATGGAGTTCGAGACTGAACTGGGCACGATGTGCTTGATGTACATAGATTGGGATTTTCAGTCACCCTGTACTATATACATGTCAAGAAAATATGTTTAGTTACATAACATCCATATATTTGTAAAGTTTGTATGTATAAATTTTTGCTATTGAGCTTTGGTTCTGAATTTACACTAAAGTTAGGCCTTTCTTTGTGGATAATGAAGCTGGTATAGTGCCATTTAACTGGTTATTTGAAAGATTCCTGCAACAAATTTGAACAAGTTATCTGATGCAGAATATTAATCATGCAAATTAGTTAAAATAATATCACATATATATATCAAATTGATTTTTTGAACTTACAATACTTTGAGATTCGGAAAATTTCCAAGGAAATCAGGAATAGGCCCTATCAAGCTGTTATTGTGAAGATCTCTGCAGACACATTTAACAAAATATGAGTTTAAAAATTAATTTGAAGTGGATATTTGAAATTAAAAAAATTAATTGATCATTAGTTCCGAATATTTTAATTAATGACAGACATTGTTTGAAGAGCATTCATGGAACTGAAATCAGGAAGCATCCCCGATAGGCCAAAGCTACCAAGCAACCTATTCACAATTCAACATTAAAATGAGGATCTTGAAAAACTAATCAAAAATTAAAATATATTGTAATTTTTTTTAAAAAAAAATAGAAGTAGTACAGAGCTGTTACTCGTGGTGTACAGTGGATCCAATCCCATGCATAAGGTGCAGGAAAACAAGGATCTCCGCTCCAACCTTGTAACACATCAAAGGCCTTTTGCAGTGAATCTAACCCTTGCACTAAATTAACCAAAAAAGAGAAGTACTAATTATGTTAACAATTTTATATATATAATTGAATGCAAATTTATTTTGGAAAATAACTTTTTGGTTTTGGTCGCATTGACCAAATTTTGATTCCCATCCTATGATTTACACACTTTTGAATATTTTCCTATTAGTTTTAAAATTTTGATTACCGTACCATAATTTACATGAATCAAACCAAATTGTGGTTAAAAATATGTAAATTACATGATAAAAACCAAAATTTAAAAATCAAAAGAAACAGCAAGACTAAAGTGAAAACACGACTTCAGTGAAAAGAAAGCAAGCACTAATTATTGAGTGCATCTCATGTGCACCGTGCAGTACATTTTAGAACTGTGCAATTTGTTATACTGAAAGATGTAACTTGTTTACACTGAACGTGCAACTATTAATTTGGAAAATAATTGCACGTTTAAGTATAAACAAGTTGCATCTTTAAGTATAACAAGTTGTGCGGTTCTAAAATGCACTATTAGTGTACGGTGCATCTGGATGCATACAAGACTTTGCCTTAATTATTTCTCACCGTCTTTGGTTTCAGTGCCATTGATTAGCTGATCCCCGATGAGAAAAACTTCCATGGCATTGATGAGCGGAGCAAGCGTGGAGACATTGGTCGGAACAAGAGAAAACACGACTTTAGACGAAACTGTAAAGTTATTAACGAACACTCCGGTGCAGTTGTTATAAAGTGGTACAATTGGGGAGTAGAACGACTGGTTGTTTTGGAAAAGACCGAAGGACCGAGTCTGGTTGGGGTTCGAGCTGAGTTACCTCTGAAAAGAACCAATTTATGTAGACTGGAGCTTCAACAGAAGGGAATCCCATTGGCAGTACTAAACTTTGGAGTCCCAACGAAAGAGAGTTCTATACGGACTGATCAATCTCCAGAATTAAAAGATTTCTTTTTTCCATTATTTATTTAGGGTTTGTTTGGTAAGACTTGAAAATGATAATGTGTATCATTGAGGGTCAATCACCATGGAATTATTGATTGCATTGTTAGCGTTTGATTAGAAAATCAACAATAAGTATCATTTGAGGAGGGTGTAATCAGGTAATGAAAGTAGGGTAATAAATTACTTTCTTCTATTTCCATTACTAATGTATCATAAAAGTATTAATAGGAATAATTCTCATTGTTCCTTCTATTACGTACCCCCAACCAAGCGGCCTAAATATGTTAATATGAATTTATAAATATTCATTTTACTTATTTACATAAATTAATAATTAAATACGAGTTAAAATAAAATTTAGTGTAGAGAATAAAATGAATAGTGTGAATTAGTATGACGTTGAGATAATAACATTTGAATCTGTAAAAAAACGAACCTGAAAACAAAGAAGCTTACTCCAATTCCAAACTATTAATGAGAACACCTTTTATCGATATATAAGAGAAATAGAAATATCTTTCAAAAAAAATTAATAATAATAGCAACATTTGTATTTGAAAAGATTGGAAGTTACAAATACAAATACAAATGTGACAAGTGTGCATCAAGTTGCAGTCTGGATCATCGATTTTAATACCGGACTGAGCTGGACAGTTTCCAAGTTTAAAGTGAAATTGGCAATTTTTTTACAAGTGAAATTGTCCTGGTCCTAAAATTCAGATTTTGAGGCCCGCCAGATGTTGACTTTGGCCCGTTCGACCAGCTAAATATCAGTTTTATTGATTTTTTTACCATGTGAGGGCCAAAATTTGTATTGAGATACTTTGACATTTTTGGGCCAAAAATGTCAACCAACATCTTTGACATTTGTATCAGTTAATATTTGATTAACCAACGTGCATGCAGTGTTTTTAAAACCGGACCGGACCGGCCGGTTCAACTAGGTTAACCGGGAACCGATCAGGTGGCCGGTCCGGTTCATAGTGGAAAACAGTTTTCAGCTGAACCAGTGTGAATCGGTCAAAAATCGGGTTTAACAGGTGAACCGGTGACCCGATTGACTCGGTTTTTTCAACTTAAAAAACAAAAAAAAACAAAAAAAATAAAACGAAGAAGAATGAAACTCAAATGTCTTGCCGTCTTCCAGATCTTGATTTTTGACAGATACTCTTCCAAATACTGATCCTTAAAGGTTCTGATCTGTAAATTGTGAAGAGTGATTGGCCTAAAACTATCGATTTATCACAATACCGTTCTCGTTATAATTTTTGTGTCCACCATTAGAGAGAAACTATGAAATAGGGAGAGAGAGGGTGGAGAACGTGTCAAACCCCACGTTGCAGTGCAAAACCTCTTACCAGTTACCAAAGGTTCACCGATTCAGTTATTAAGAAATTAATATTAAACAAAATTTTAAATCTTGTGATGAGATATTTTAGGAGAATAACTTATAATTAGGTAGCATCATTTCTTATTATTTGCATAATATATTGACGGATTCATTCTTATTAGATATGCATTACTTTTAAAATTAAGCTTATACATTTTATATTATAATTTTATGTAATTTTAATGATTTTATTAAATATATATATATATATATATATATTAACTATCCGATTTTTTTACACCGGTTGAACCGGTCGAACCAGTAACCCGATGACCCAGTTTAATGTCCGGTTCAGTGACCGGTCCGATTTTAAAAACATTGCGTGCATGTGCACCTTTTCTCCCCCTTATAATTATAACATTTTTTAATGTGTTTTTCAATATTGACTATCATGTTTTTCCTAAAATAAAATTTTATAATAATATCCTCAAAATAATTTCATAAATAATAAATACTAAACATTATAATACATTTCTCTTAAAAAAATACAATTATAAAGGGGGAAAATGCATACATGCATGTTGATTAACATAAAATTATTAAAGGGTTAGGTTAGATTTATTATCCTGGATCCTAAGAAAAAATAAAATAGCAATATTGTCACTCAATTATTTTCCCTCCAATGTGATCCACTTGGGTGATGAAGGGGCATGGCATGGCATGTTATGACTTTGACTGTGCTATTGCCCGATTATGTGTCGATTATGGTTGGGCTCTTTATATTTTCGAATGAAATAACTAAATTAAGTAATAAAAGAACTACAGATGATAATTAAATTGGATTCCGAAAAAGTTATCTGACCATTTATGATTTTTCTCATAAATTTTAATTCATTGATTGTCAAGTTGGTGCATGGATAGTAATGTTTTCATTAAAGCTAGTGTCACGTTTCATTTCACGTTTTCAATTAAATTTAGTGTCACGTTTCATTCTTGTGCTCCCGGTGCACATAAGACTAACTAATTAATTAGTTAGTTTATCCAAATTAGCATACAAATCAGAAACAATTAAATCCATAAAAAAGGTTCCAAATTAAGTATCTGATTGTGGCATTTGATCCAAAAGCAACCCTTTTGCTAAAGAACATCGGATATCTCCTATCCATACCACCATACTTGTACCACTCTAAAGCTCGTACCTCCACAGCCGAAAGAAACGGGAACTCCCCCGGATTAGTCCTAGCAACGCACACGCTTATCCTATCCCGCTTCATATTATAAATCACCTCATGCCAAACAGGCCCTAAGCTCGACGTCCTAACCGTGTCCCAACGATTCCCATCGAACAAAAGGTCAAACGTAGGGGGCGACGACTTGCTGTCGTAGTTCCCGTAGTGGAAGGAGGCGCGTACAGCACGCGCCCCCGCTTCACGGAATCGATGTCGTAGCAGTTGTTGATGCGACTGGTGAACACGCGCAGCGTGTCCATCACGTGAGACACGGAGTTCGAGGATTGTACGGAACGGGATTCGCCGTTGCGTGTGAAGTTGTCGTCGCCCGTCCAAACGATGCCGTTTTCGTCCTTGTACGTGCCGGATGACCCACTGTCGATGCTTACGAGCAACAATTAATTAATTAATACTACATTATGATTAAATTTAATTTATTGATGAATTAATTAAATTGACGATGGAATTAATTACGTACCATCTGCTGACGTGGAAATAGTGCAGAGAGCAAGAACGAGACAGTAGATGAATAATCGTCGATTCGCCATGTCTGGATTATTGACAAAGATATGCATCGGCTATTTATATATATTTATTTATTTATTTATTTCTAAATGAAGATGGTGGCTCGTTTACTAAATTATAATGGGAAATATATACATGATAATTTAAACAAGGTGTAGGGTTGACAATGCCTTTTTGGTCAACTAACAAAGCTGGAAATTAAAACATTTGAGTCAATCTTTTGTGCACTATAATATAAGTTTGGCAAGCCAATGCCTTTCAGTAAAATAAATAATATTTTAAATAAGAAATCTAATATTGTATAATAAAAACATTATGAGTTTCTGAAATTATGGACGATTAATAATCTCAACAGGGCGGATCCAGCAACGTAGTAAAGTCGGAAGTGGGAGGAAGTCAATGACAACTGTCAACTGGTCTAAGTAGAAATGCATTAAAATAAAAAAAAACACCTAATTTTGTATTGACAAAGTCAACGTGGGAGAAGGGATGGTGAGAATACAATTGTTGCTACTTGAAGTGAAAGCTGATCATTTTATAGCACAGTTGTATAGGTCAACTAAGCTGGGTTAACGTGAAACTTCTATTATGGTGTGTTTTGAAACATTTAAAATAGCTTTTAGAAGCATATATTTTTAAAAGCTGTGAGAGGAAGCTTTAAAAATAAGTGCTTCTGGAGGCTGTTTAGGGCGTGTTTTGAAACACTTAAAATAACTTTCAGAAATACTTATTTTCAAAGCTCCCTCTAATAGCTTTTAAAAATAAATACTTCTAAAAGTTGTTTTAAGTGTTTCAAAATACATACTTAAAGTGTTTCAAAACATGTCCCATGTAGATAATAGAGAATTGAGTGTAACAACTTTAAAAAAAAAATGTTTCTACCTAATTTTGTTGAGTTTGCAAACAAACTTTACGTCGTAATGATTCTCACGGTTACCTGCAACTCCATCACTGTTCAAGATTTGAATGATTGTAAAATTTAAGGATCGGTTGCTGATAATCTCATCCCTTCAATTCAGTCATAAAATATGATTGATGTACAAAAAATTAAATTAATAATTTGAAGATGATGTCAAAAAGATTACGCCACTTTAATTAATGAATTAATTTCACGACGAATCTGATAATAAAATTTGATTTGAAGTCATTGACCCATAATAAACATGTATGTCCCCAGCTACACGGACTCCGAATTCTTAGATAAATAATTCTGATCGCAAAGTGTCTGACGTGAAAGCTAAAATTTATATATGAACACAGGGTCACGTGACAATTCATATGCACAACGGTGATGTATATATGGTGATCAAATTCCTTCAATTCACTATTAATATTATGCACATGATTTTTATTGTTATAAAATCAAACATTTTTTTAAACAATGACATTTTGTAATTAGGTGGCTTAGCCTATCTGGCCACTGGACTCCTCATTTGACTGGGAGTTTCAGGTTCGATTCATTTTTGGAATGAATTTTGAGTTATGAGAGTTATAAGGTGGATAATGAATTTTGAGTTATGAGAGTTATAAGATGGATTGACGATTTCAGTGGAGTATTTGGGTGCTTGGTGTACTAATTACTAACAACTAATTTTGCCCAATAAAAAAAAAAAAAAAGACATTTTGTATGTACAATAGCAACACTAAAATTTAGCATATATATATATATATATATATATATATGGTGCAACTTAATTTGTACATTGCAAACTTTGTTAACATTGTTCCCTTAAGGTACATCCCACAATTAACCCTTCACTAATGCGTACGTACCATGACACTATGATCTCGTCCAAAACTAAACGGATTCAACCTTTTTTTTTTATGATTCTGAAAGTGAACTTGGTGATTTAGACTCACACAACTAAACAGAGGAATTAAATCAAAAATGGTCTCATAACTTATCACCTTTTTTGAAATGGTTCCAAAAAAGTTTGAGTAATAAAATTGGTCCAAAATTTTATCGAATTGTACAATTTTGACCCCAAAATTAACTGACAATAGAAAACGACACGAAACGACTTCGTTTCGTGTCACGTTCAACGCACGTGCGCCTTTAAATTTGGGATTTCCGGCGAGCTGATGATTGGGCACGAAGTTTCATGATGACAAGGATTTAATAGCCAATCAAAAAAAAATTGGGGACACATAATTAAGCCTGTATTAAAAAATAAGAAATATAAACAAAAATCTAAAAATTAAAAATTAAACATTAAAAAAATTCAGATCAAAAAACGTATTTTAAAATCGAAACCCTCAAAACTCAACAGTCCAGCCGCCGCCCACCGCTACCACCGTCGCCCACCACTACTGCCGCCGTCAACCACCAATTATTCTGTAAAAATATTTTGAGGTTGGGTGTGGGCAGTTAAAATCTGAGAAATTGAGGGAGAGAGAAAGGGGTGGAGCAGCGACGGGGCTACGTTGGGGGCGGGGCGCGTCGCGGCGCGGTTGGCGGCGGCGGCCGATTGGAGGCGGCGACATTTTTGACGACGTCTCAAAGAAGAATGCCTTCAGAAGCTTTCATTAGAAGAAAAATCTGGTCAAAAATAGTGTTGAATAATGAAAACAAAAAGGACAGGGGTTGAATGGGGAAGGCGAAAACAGGGAAGAGATTATCACATAATGCCGTCTTGCTGCCTTGTTTTGCATAATTCATTCTTGGCAAACTTGGAGTTGGCATATGTTGCGAAAATTATAGTTAGTTTCACCAATAATATTCCCAAATTATAGTTAGGGTTTCAATCGACAACACTTCTTGATTTGGGGAAGAAGATGCTGAGATTGGTGTTGCGCGATGAACTGATGTTTAATTTGGGGGTTTCATTTGGGATTTTAATTTGAAGGTTTAATTTGGGTTCCATTGGAATTTAATTTTTTTTTTTTAGAATTAGTAATGTGGATTTAAAATAAATGAAAATTATTATTATTAACACAGTCAGCAGAGCCGCCGGAGACAAGACGCAGGTGAGTTGCGTGTGACACAAAACGATCTCGTTTCTCATCACCGGTGAATTTTAGGGTCAAAATTGTACAATTCAAAAAAAATTAGGACTAATTTTGTTTGTCAAACTTTCTTGAAACTATTTAAAAAATGATGATAAGTTATGAGATAATTTTGGATTTAATCCCATTAAACATAAGTTGATGCAGTAAAAAATATTTATTAATCACAACTTATTGCTGACACATTGAATGAAATTAAATTTAAATTAATATGAGTAACAAAATAGTTTAAAATGATTGAAAATATATATTATACAATTCCATACTCGCTTGCTTGCTCTTCTACGTACGTTCATCTACACAGAAACTGACTCATTTGTTGTTAGTACTACAACACATTCTGGCGTAAATGTAATATGATGAGGGATGAAATTATGGTGCTGAACAAAGTTTCTAGAATATTCTTTTTCGTGCTGATAGAAGAGTTTGCAGATGGAGCTATCGATTGATTTGGGCAAGATGTGCTTGATGTACATAGGTCAGGATTTCCAGTTACCCTGTAATCAATATATGTCAAGAAAAATATATTATATAACATATTCATATATTTTATAGGGAGCTTGGATGAAAATTTTGGTTGTCAACTCACACTAAAATCAATCCTTTCTTTGTGGCTAATGAAGCTGGTATAGTTCCATTTAACTGGTTATTTGAAAGATTCCTGTACCAAATTAGAAGAAGTTATTGAATATATAGATGTTCATCAAATTAATTGAAATGATATCACACATTTTCAACGAGAATAAATTGAGGAAAAATGAGAAAAAATAAGAATATTTGTGAACTTACAATACTTTGAGATTCGGAAAATTGCCAAGGAAATCAGGAATAGGCCCTTGCAAGCTGTTATTGTGAAGATCTCTGCAAATATATTGAACAAAATACATAACAATGAATTTAAAAATTAAAGCAGGTCTTTGAAATTTAAAAATTAATAGTAGTCGCTCCAAATGTATTAAATAAACGACATACATTGTTTGAAGAGCATTTATGGAACTGAAATTAGGAAGCAATCCCGATAGGCCTGAACTACCAAGCAACCTATGATCAAATATACAATTTCACAAATTAGCATTAAATTGAGGATCTTGAAATACTAATAAAAAAATAAAATTTTATAATTAAAAAAGGAGGTATTACAGAGATGTTACTCGTGGTGGCACACAATCGATCCAATCCCATGCATAAGGTGCAGGGAAACAAGGATCTCCACTCCAACCTTCTAACACACCAAAAGCTTTTTTCAGAGAATCTAGCCCTTGCACTAAATTTGCAAAAATGGAAAATAATAAAATTATGAGACTATAAGAATGTAAATTAAATTTGACTATGTTTCATGTGAACCAAGGTTCACCTTGATCTCTTGTTCGAGTTTAATTATTGTGTATATAAAGGGAATGATGTTTTTTACGACAGTAACTTAGGGAGTTGTGTTTTTAGGACAATAATTTTACGGGCTTAGAAATGCAGGACAATATATTTAAAAATTTTAAAATTTTAAAAATATAGAACAATATGATTTAAAATTTGTAAATATAGGATAATATGTTTTAAAAATCTATAAATGTAGGACGATTGAGTCGGATAGCTCAAACCTCACATGACGTTTCAGCCCAGTTTGAACTTATTCGGCCTCAATTGTCCTATATTTGCAAATTTTAAAATGTCCTATATTTACATATTTTAAAATATATTATCTACATTCCAAATCTGTAAAATTATACCCTTAAAGTTAGTCCTAAAAAAATATTTTTCTCATATATAAAGTGACACTCCTGAAAAAAAAAAAAAAAAAAAAAAAGTTAACGCAAACTCAGGTTCACATAAGTTTTTGCCACTAAATTCATACCATCATTGATGTTGGTGGCGTTTCCTATCTCGTCTCCGACGAGAAAAACTTCCATGGCATTGATGAGCGGAGGAAGCGTGGAGACATTGGTCGGAACAAGAGAAAACACGATATCTGACGAAACCGTATAGTTACTAACGTAGAATTCCGTGGCGTTCTCATGAGGCGGCAAAATGGGGTCGGATGAGAGATTGTTCAAGAAGAGCCGGAAGGACCGAGTCTGGCCCGGTTCGAGCTGAGTCACTTCGGAGAAGTACCAGTTTATGTAAACTACAGTATCAGCTGCAGGGAATCCCATTGGGAGTATCAAGCTTGTGTTTGGGCTACTTGAAGTAACTGCATTCTTGAGAACCGCAGGTGGAGGTGCATCGTTTTGTGTTAAAGCCTTCCCGAAGATGGCATCACTTGCAACGTTGACGGATCCGGTGTTTAGTGTGTCGGGGCTCCATATTCTGTCGTACGGGTCGTCACTGTACCTATAATTTCACCAAAAGGTTTATCTATAATTTGCGTAATCGTTATGAGTTATGTTTGGTATTATCAAAATTCTACTTGGGAAAAAAACCAGATTTCCGGTTTAACAAAATGAAATCCGATGTTGACCAGGTCAACCAGCTACCATACAATTGGTGGTGTGCATCAATTAATGTTACCAGCTACCATACAATTGGTGGTGTAAATCAATTAATGTTGCCTAACTTATAATAATAATAATAGTAAACCATTTAAAGCGGAAAAATGGTTTTTTGTCTTATAACTTATTTACTATTTATTTTTTGTTCCAAAAAGATTAAACGTCTAATTTTTGTTCCATAATTAAAGTAATTGTCTAATTTTATCCAGTTTTTATCGTAACATCATAAAAAATATTATTTATTGTCACATACAAGTCACGGTAAAATTTAGTTACTTTTAAATTTTTAAATTTTACTTTTGATCTATTTTTTGGGTTATATACGCATATATAATTTATTTAATTAAGAAACATAAAAAAATTTAAAGAAAAAAATAGTCAGTGTCCATGTTAACAAGGGTATAAAAAACTCTCAAATTTTACAGGCACGTGACTGAAACAACATTTCTATTAAAATTGAACCAAAATTGAATAATTAATTTAATTATGGGATCAAAAAATATTTTCTCCATTAAAACTCATGCAAATTATAAATGTTCAAATAAGAAAGGGTGAAGTGAGTATTATACAGTAAAAATAAGTAATACATATTAATTAAGTGAAAACAGAGAACATTGTTTATTGAAAACAAGTAGTAAAACTTTTCAATGAAAAAACTTAATACTATGAAAAAAAAGAGGCGTCGAGAAAAGGATCAAAATACCTGATTGTCGCATTTGTTCCAAACGCAACTCTTCTACTCAAAAACAACGGATACCTCCCATCAAAATTTTCATTATACATATACAGCTCCAACCGCCGTACTTCCACAGCCGACACAAACGGAAACTCCCCCGGATTAGTCTGAGCAACGCACACGCTTATCCTATCCCCCTGCATATTATAAATCACCTCGCGCCAAACAGGGCCTACGCTGGACGTCCTAATCGTGTCCCAATAATTCCCATCGAAGAGAAGATCGAACGTAGGGGGCGACGACTTGTTGTCGTAGTTTCCGTAGTGAAAGGTGGCGCGTACCAGCACGCGCCCACGCTTTACGGAATCGATGTCGTAGCAGTTCTTCTTCTGCGAGGTGAACACGCGCAGCGTGTCCATCGAGCGGGACACGGAATTGGAGGACTGCACGGAACGGGATTCGCCGTTGCGTGTGAAGTTGTCGTCGCCCGTCCAAACGATGCCGTTTTCGTCCTTGTACGTGCCGGATGACCCGCTGTCGATGCTAACGAAAACTACAAGAATAGATGATGGATTAGTGAGAAAGATGGAAAAGATTGAGGATGGATTAGGGAGTTAATTACGTACCATCTGCTGACGTGGAAATGGAAGTGCAGAGAGCAAAAATTAGAGAATAGATGAATCGTCGATTAGCCATGTATGATCACTACGGATTATTCATCAAATGAGTTAGCTATTTATGACCCTTTTTTTTTTTTTGGGAAATTAAGAACAATTTTCGTAAATGATTGTGATGATGAGTTGGAAAAACATTGTGCAGGGTTGACAATGTTTTTCTTGGTCAATAAATTAAAAGCAGGAATTATAATTTATAAATATTAATGAGAGAATGACAGTTTAATTTTGATTAATAAATGTGAATAGGGCACGTTGTGGGTCGTTAAGAAAATTCCGTGTTTGATTTAAAGCGTGGGACGAATGAAAGTCAACACCGGCAAGCGGTGTATGCAAAAATTAACACACTTGTCCCCAAGTGTATAGTCAAATGATAAGACTTGTGGTGATATATGGAGAATTTTTTCGATAATACAAGTTCAAAATTCATGTGGACAAAATTTTATTGAAATATTATTGAGAATCGCCTTGAGAATTGAATTCTATTTGACAAAAAACTTTTATTGATCTGATTCATGCTATGAACTTTATTATTAATTCATGACACTTGATCTTACTTAGGGTATATTACTAGTCAAGTTTAGTGGAGATCAATTCTTGATATTTAAATACATTCTTCAATTTACAACCCGTCTTATTTTTAATTCATGATATTTTATTTTACTCATGGTATAATACGGGTCAAATTTATTGAAGATCAACTCCTGCTATTTAAGCACATCCTTCTATTTAGAATTCGTATGGGGAGTTTATCGTATCTTCTAAAAAGAAGAAAAAAAAACACTTAAAGAGGGCCTAATATCGACAAAGTCAAGGTGTAGATAGTGATGGTGAATTACAATTGGTAATTGGTATGCATGTACTATATATACAGGTCAGAAAAATACAGTCTTTAGATGTTTTGGTGCAATTACGTAAACTTACTACTTACTACCACAAAATAATGAGGTCGACCATTTTGGATATTTCTTCAAGTGACGCGGCAACACTGTTGGGAACAATGATAAATAAATCACGTTTGACTTTAATTAAATAATACTAATTCAAAATAATATTTTAATTAAGGACAACATGTAGGATCGTGGGTTTGAGGGATTCGTCTCATATATATCCATCTCGCAGGAGAAATTATCATTTAACGCTACATCTTAATTGTATTAATTGTATACATAAGGTGCAATTTACATTTCACATATAGGCTCCATTTGGATGGATGGATTTAGAAATCCATAAATTTTACACATAAATCATGCTCTGCAATGAATTTACAAATACTTAGACGTGAAAGTTTAGGGAAGAGAGTGAAGGGGAAGGGGTAGAGATGGGGGAATTTCACAAATAACTAGGTTTTGATAAGAATTTGAAATCTCTCCATTTTAAGCTAACTTCTCAAATTTAAGTATTTGTAAATTTATTGGATAGTGATGATTTATGTGTAAAATTCATGAATTTTCAAATCCACTATCCAAATGGAGCCATAGTGTACTTTAAAAAATTATAATTTGCTGCACTAAATTTTATGATTTTTTACGCTGAAATATATAATTTATTTACAATGTAACAAATTGCAAGTTTCAGTGAAATTAATCCTTTGTCTCATCGCAGATGAAAATAATAATCTTTCTACAGTGTAACAAATTGCAAATTTAAATGAGATTAATCTTTTGTCTCATCGCAGATGTATATTTCCAGTACTCCCATAAAATCACAAATTAAATCTTGCAAATCCTCCATGTATATTCCGGCACGGGAATCGGTATTGGATCCTTCAAACAGGCCCATTCCGTATGTGACCTGAAATGGGCCTCGAGCAATTTATGTTTGGGCCTTCATATCAATTTAAGTTGAACCTATTTCCAATCATTGGGTACTGCACAATTAATTTGGGCCTTTGTATTCGCATTTAAGTTTGATGTACTATAAATAGAATATTTAGGCGCCGTTTGGAAGCCCTTGGTCATAATAAATGAGATTGGGCCGATTATTTATTAGGCCCAGATTAGGCGTGCCCAAGATTGATAAACCGGTCTTTGGTAGTAAAAAACAGGCCCAGAATTATTTGGAGTCAAAATGACATTATTACCCCTTTGATATTACAACCCTACCCATTTGACATAAAAGATTTCTTCTCGATCTGAAGACGCTTTGGATCCCCAATTCGTACCTCTTCTTCTTCGCAAATTGACGATTCACGCAGCCCCATTGGCCACCGTTCAGGTACATCTCGTTAATTCCTCGTAGTTAGTTATATCGGCATGCGATTGCAGTTACCATGAGCATGAAATTCAGACTGGTATCGAAGACCCATTTGTCGACAACCTCCACTAACCTATCAATGAATACCATGCTATCGTAAGGTTCCCAACCACAATGGAAAAAGTAATCATCTTAGTCTTCATTCGTCCATCAACTCTCATTATAGCAACTAACCATCTCAGTATTCTTCAATTGTGGGTATCGAGCTCTATGCTGCACACACAATATCAATATCAAAATGAAGATTACTCTATTAGACACATATATACATATAATAATAGTTCCTAATATATATACGTACCTTGAGGTAAAAGTACGCATCTCCACCCGTTATACCAATTGCAACTGGTATAGTTTGGTATACAACCTCGTCTATATAAGATGCAAACTGTTTATACTTATTAGAATCAAATATCCTCTTCAAGATTTCATAATGCCGAAAACCATATGTTCAAATATAGGTTTCAAGTTCCGACTCCTGCAAGCCACACAGTTGTGATTGATAAGAAAATAGTACGTACGGGGTTGTTATAAGCATAATAATTAATGTAAAAAAACAAAAACCTGATCAACAGTTCTCCAATACTTAGGGCCACATTTTGTCATTCTCCTTTCCACATTGTATGAAACCCATCCCTCAGAAATAGGAATTTCTTGTAATGCCGATATAGATCAGTCATATGGCGCATTTTCCTTAGGATTACGACAGAATTAGCCTTGTCATGAAGCGTGAACGTTAAATAAGTTGCTACCTTCTCTATCAACTTGTGATATGTAGACACGTTTTGCACACGATAATGATTCATCATAAAAAGAATTCCATTAATTAGCCCATCCTCTTCTTTGTCTTCCCTATGCATTGTATATTTCAACTTAATATTGGGCGATAGTTGATATGCCTTGGGATGCGCCATTTGTTCCAATGTTTTTGCCAAAAAGGGAATTAAAGCGAGTGAATCAGCTTATTACAAACAATTGGAAAACTAGAAACAAATAAAATCATTCCATCTTATCAGTCGACATACTATGTTTCAAATCTCCTAGTACATTAACCACGGAATCACAAACTAAAAAAATCGCAACCCCCAACGAGAAAGATAATCAGATATTAAGACCATGTGAAAATAATACATGTATAAATTCTAAATATCTGTTTTCAGAAAATCACAACATATGCGATAATCACAAACACAAGTTGTAAATAAAACCAGGAATCTATGCAAATGAAACCAAAAAATTTAAATCGAAATTTATAATTTATAAAAAAAAAAAAAAACAAACTCACTGTCATTTTTACGTAAAACCCGACTCCATCATCGCATAAAAAACAAAAAAAAAAACCAAAAAAATTAAAACCAATCGGAACCCTAAAGTTTGAACACCGATCGATAAACCCTAGAAATTGAACCCGATAACATTAAGCAAGATAAAATGAAATAGACAATACCCGATGTTGGTACGTCGTCGAGGGATTCATCGCTTGAATCCATTGCTGAGGTGTTAGGGTTCTTTGCACTGTTCGTCGTTACTGGAAAAAGGAGACGAAAGATCCAGATCGAAAATAATGAACTCGTACAAATGAAAAAATTGGGCCCATAAATTTTTATATACTCGAGGGGTAATCAAGGAATTTCACTAAATTCCCGTGTTACTGTTGAAGAAATATTTCGAATCTCACCAATTTGGGTCAGATAACTCGGCCATAGACAAATAGTAATAGGCGCGGGCTTTGTAATTGTCTTGGACCTGGCTGATTGAAAAACATAGTCACCAAACATTTAGTTGGCCCAAGATAAGAGTCCGATTATGAAGTAATCATATCTATCAAACGACCCCTTAAAATTAATTTTTCCACATGAAAATATGCAATTGTATTAGAACTCATTTTCTAAGAATACAAAGAGCACTTACGAAACCTCATATACATAAATTTCGGATTTGTCAATTTCCAATACGATTTAGGTCGTTTATTCGTTTAGGTAATACTACATCTTATTTTCTCTTCAGAAAATAAAAAAATACTGCATCTTATTTCAACTGTTCTTTGATTGATAAATCGCCCATATATAGTGTCACATCACCACAAAACATAATAATAGACAAAACAAGGGACCAAACATATGAATGGCACAAGATCATTGTCAAGTGGCACCATTTGATAACTTTTCACGACTCAAAAGAATCTTTTAGGTTTAAAACTTTTTGGCTGGTTAAAAGAATTCGCCGGTTATATCGAGTCATATATGATATTGTTGTATACTTTCTCCGTATCAACTAAAGTTTTACATTTGAAAAATAATACAGGTTTTAAAAGAATGAAATGGAATGAAAAAAAGAATGAAAATGAAAAGCAATCAAAGTCATACTTCACCTATTTGATATTTTTCATAGATTTCTTAATTTGAAAGAATTAAAATCATAATGATGTAATTTCAAACACACACTATAATTTTGATTTTCATAGTATACCTTCAAACCCTCTCAACCAAGCATCCCCTAAAATATAATGTTGATTGGTGAGATATTTAAGAAAAGTAAAAAAAAAAGTGTGTATTTTAGTATTAATTGAGCATCAATTAACATAATTTGAATAAAAATAGAAATATATATTTTTTAATGTGTCAACTCTATATTAATTTAACCTATGTGTCATTTTAGGAGAAATTTAGTGTACATGTCATTAATAATAAATCTTACATGTCACTAAAAATAAATCATATGTGTACTTCTATTTTTGTATATCCTAAACAATCCCCTATATACCCCTCTATATACTAATAGGGAGTTTTTTTTCATGATGTGTCAACTCCATATTAATTTAACATATGTGTCATTCAATGAGAAATTTGAGTACACATATCATTTTTGTGTGTTATTTTTATAAAATGTGTAATTTATATTTGTTATTTTATGTTTTATTTAATTATATACTATTATTCATTTATCTGTTTTTTGGTAATTTTTGTTTGACTTAAATAAAATATTCATTCTAAATGTATTTTATCTTAGTGTGAAATATATTCAATTATTAATTTTTTAATAAATATTTTTATTTTATAATTGCTCTTATGTATATCTTAACATAATTTATGTGGAAAAAATACTTTATATTATAATTCATTCACTTTTTTTTAATTATTACATGTTTATTAGTCTTTTCTTAGTCGTTTTATTTTGTTTTGATTTGTAGGTTTCAACTTCATATTATTTTTTTAGAAAGAGACGATAAAGTGGCAAATAAAAAACAGTGGTGGTTCTATTCTACATCAATTTGAAATTTGACCAACTCTATTAATGATGTTGATGAAATAATTAAATTGTGTTCGGACAACAGCTTAATAACAGTTGTCCAAACCATAAATTATGAAAGGAGGGCTGGAGTTGTTTCTTTTAATTTCCCTTTGCTCTGTCTCTTTCATATAATTCGTATCTCATTACTACTTCCATGATCTCGATAATAGTGATGTTTTTACAAGCTTAATTTACAAGTTTAAAATATTTAGATCTGTTTTTATTTTATTTAACAAATTCAGCACAACGTCCTGTGGTTTTAAAATCTTTTTTCTTTTAAATCGATAGTATTACGTTTATTGTTAAGATTAAAACTTTGGATCATCAGTGCAACATTTTACTAATTATATATATATATATATGAAATAATAGTGTTATGGGACGGTCACGTAATCTGAGTCAGTTTAAAAGTTAATAATGACTTTTATGTATTTAATAAGGTGTGAATCTTTATTAAAATCTGTAACTAATTAAGGGTAATTTCTATATTTGAATAACTAAAGGGTATAAAACTAAAAAAAGAAAAAGAACGGATATAACATAAATGTTTCATGGCAGTTCTACTAGCAATATTTGTTTCTTTTTATAACTGGATTGAAAAAAAAAAAACATTAAATTCAATATAATTTGATTGATTGTTTTAAAAAATAGTAATAGGACACTGGGACGTCATAATAAACATGTCATTCAGTTGTCATAACTAATATCATTAATGTAAGTAAATTACACCTTTTAAATAGTTTTACAAAATTTTGTGTGAAAATTATTCACCCTATATTTTGCCTAAATCTCTAGAATTATATACTCCCTATGTCTAATGAAAATTTAAACACTGAAAATGACACGTCAAACCAAGTAAAGTGGATTTTAGCAGGTTTGAGTGAAATAAAATAAAGTGTTGTGAGTGTATTAATATTATGTTTATTTTCATTTTAGGAATGTTCAAGTAATGTTGAGACGTCCAAATAAGACAAATGTTCAAATAATATTGGGAAGAAGAGAGTATAAACTAATATAAATATAAATTAATATTAACACATTGCATGAGACAAATTGGACATTAACGCTTTAACACTTTGAGAGATGTGAGTGTGATTTGTGCTAAATTATACTCCATCACATATGAGACCGTATCATATGAGTTTTTGTCGTAAAAACACAACTCCTTCCAAAATACGTTCAACCTCGCTCCAACAGATAGGGGTTATATGCGGGTCCCATTTTTGGAGCGGGGTTAACAGTATAAATCAAAAATGGATCACAAATTTTTTTGGCAATTGCTTTTTGCTGAGGTTAGTGGAATTCCAGCTTGGCATCTGCAAATTTGTGGAAATTTCAGATATTTTTAGTATTTCAATTTCAATTTACATGAATCCATGTTCTCTACAATGTGAATGAAACGAATTTTATAATTAAAAAAAAAAAATAGTAGGTGTCATGTGGGGTGGTGGATTCATAATCTGCAATTTGGACACAATTTAGAGGATGGAGTTAATTTGTAATGAATTATTAGAATTTTTCAAAGCTGATATTAACCAGACATTGTGAACGTGATTGATACCTCTTCACACCTAATCCCACCTCATCAATTTGCTTTTATCATGAAATTGAAAAAAGATATATAGATTTGATCAAATACAACCTGTAGCCTGTAGGCTTATATATATATACAGTGGGATAACATTAAACAACACAGGTGGGATACAAGTTGTATATAAAAGTTGTATGAAATGTGTAAAGCATATTAGAATATACTAATGAGATAACAAAAGTAAACTCAACCGCTCGGTTCCGATATTTCCTCCCGCTCAGTAATTCTCTCCATCGATTTGAAATCATGGATTGGAGTGCTTGAGATTTTCTGCACCTCGTGCTCTCCCAACTCCCCGATTTGCTCCGATTATTTCGCCCGCTCAGCAGTCCAGTTATTTGATCCGAAATCATTACCTGTTATGCTTGAGATTTTTTGCGCCGCCCAGCGTGCATTCCTTTTGCGACAAGACGGAGAAATGGTGCCGCCCCCGGGGCAACGTTTCTCCTTCCCAGGCAATGGCATTTATGGCTGCCTACACCATAGATTGCCCAGCGCATCCTCACGCCCCAACACAACAAACGTTCCCTGTTTTCACATCCATTATACCTTCACTCTGTTCTCTCCCCCAAAACCCCTCCCTCGTTTGTTGGCAAAATTCGATTCTCTTTCTTCGTTTTCACAGGCTCCCCCGGCATGGTCCAGCCCCGAAGTAAGAAGCAGAAGAAGGAAGAGGCCTCGACCTTTGTCGTCACGGGCAATACTCTCATTAATGTATATACACGGAGTGGAGATTTGGTGTCTGCTCATAACATGTTCGACGAAATGCCTGAAAGAAATTTGGTGACGTGGGCGTGTTTGATTACTGGATACACTCAAAACGAAATGCCTAAAGATGCATTATCTGCATTTGGAAGAATGGTGTCTGCAGGATTTATTCCCAATCAATATGCACTCGGGAGTGCTCTGAGGGCTTGTCAGAGATTGGGGGCTCAAGGGCTGAAACAGGGGATGCAGATTCACGGTTTGTTTTCGAAAACTCATGATGCTTCTGATGTGCTTGTGTGCAATGTGTTGATATCCATGTATGGGAGTTGTTGCATTGTGGGTAGTGATTATATTTATGCTTGGCGTGTTTTCGATGGGATTGATAACAAGAATTCCGTATCTTGGAACTCTATAATATCTGTTTACTCTCAGAGAGGGGATGTTGGTTCTGCTTTTCGTCTTTTTTACGATATGCAGAAGGGGGATTTGGGATTTGTTTCGGCGGAGGTTGACTCGGCTCAACCCCGCCATCAGCTATGAGTTGCATATGTTGGAATGCCCGTGGCCTCGGGGGACAACGGACATTCAAGAATTTCCGTCGGCTTATCCTTGACCAATCCCCCGATCTGGTGTTTATTTCTGTGTCTAAGTTGTCTAAGTTTGGTATTTCTAAATTGCGTACTAGTCTTAAGTTTCATGGTTGTTTTTGTGTTGAACCGATTGGCAAGAGTGGTGGTTTTGCTCTATTTTGGAATGAGAATTTTGAAGTTTCAATTTTGTCTTACTCGCAAGGTCATATTGATTGTTCGATTACTTTTGAAAACAATAGATGGGTTTCTATGGAAACCCTAACCATAATCTTCGATATCTTTCATGGGAATTGCTTGAAAAAAATTCTAGAACACATACTAATCCCATGGAAAATTGGATTGTAGGAGGGGATTTCAATGAAATTCTGTTAGATAAAGAAAAACTAGGAGGCAATATTCGATCTTTTAATCATATGAATGACTTTCAAATGGGTCTTCTACAAGTCGACCTGCACGACGTAAAAGTAAAGGGCCCCAAGTTCACATGGAATAATATGAGATCGGGTGTTAATAACATTTTGGCCCGGCTAGACCGTTTTGCGGCAAACAGCTCGTGGTTTTCCACTTTTCCGGACGCTTTGTCCGTGAATCTTGACTTCTATGGTTCGGACCACCGACCTATACTTCTTAAATTACGATGCAATCAGCAAACAACACCTTCTCATGCCCATTCCTCTTTTAAATTCGAACACAAATGGCTCTATGAAGAGGAATATAAGGGCATTGTGTCTACAAGTTGGAAGAAATCGGCAAATAAGACTGTTCTGGGAAAAAGACTACAAGAAGTGGCCGAGTCCCTTAAAATGTGGTCGAAAAGTTCCCTGGGAAATCTGGGAAGACAAATTAAGGAAACTCGTGCCCTTCTTAATAAACGCTTGAATTCTGAGAATCGCAATTTTGATCGAAAAAATATTCATTCCATCGAGTGTAAACTGGAGAAGCTCCTTTCCCAAGAGGAAATCCATTGGAAACAACAATCCAGAGTTAACTGGCTCAATTCAGGAGACAGAAATACATCTTTCTTCCATAAGACGGCCTCGGAAAGGAAAAAGAAAAACTGGATTTCGTCAATTCTCAACGATGAGGGTATACCTCAAACCGATCAGAAGAATATTGAGAAAACCATTGAAGGTTATTATAACAATTTATTAAACTCTCAGAATCCTTCTGACGAGGCTATCTCTGTAATCACCAACTGTATCAATCCTGCTGTTACGGAAGATATGAACAGATTCCTGACAAAACCCTTCTCTGGAGAGGAAGTTAGGAAAACTCTTTTTGATCTGAACCCTCGAAGCCCCCCGTCCGGGAAGCTTTTCTGACCCTCTTTTTCCAAAATTCTGAGAAAATCGGGGATGATATCACGGTGGAATGTCTCCGGATTCTAAACGGAGCACAGGGGCTGAAAAACCAAAATCCTACCAATATTACTCTTATCCCTAAAATCAAAAATCCAAAAACATTGAAAGACTATCGCCCGATTAATCTTTGTAATGTCTCCTATAAGATTGTATTTAACTATCACTAATCGATTCAAATGTGTCCGGGATCACTTATCGACCCCAATCAAAGTGCCTTCATTCTGGGTCGGCTGATCTCGGATAACATTGTTCTTGGCTACGAATGTATGCATTGGCTTAGAAACAACAAGAGTAAACAAGGTTTTGCTTCTCTTAAATTGGATATGAGTAAGACTTACGATAGAGTCGAATGGACATATTTAGAAAAAGTTATGCTTCGAATGGGCTTTGACTCCAAATGGGTTAAATTAATTATGGAATGTGTTACAACCCCCTCTTATTCTTTCCGAGTCAACAACAACATATCTGGAAGAGTCATCCCGTCCAGGGGACTTCGTCAAGGGGACCCCCTATCTCCTTTCCTTTTTGTTGTTGTTGCTCAAGGACTTTCCTCAGCCATCAATGCCAAGGCTGCAGATGGAAATATCACGGGTATCCGGATCGCCAGAGAAAGCCCCATTATCACTCATCTCTTCTTCGCCGATGATGCTTTGATTTTCTTCAAAGCTAACAAAGAGAATGTTGGATGGTCAAGAAATGTCCGAAGGATTACGAAAAGAGCCTCGGCGATTGATCAACTTCGACAAGTCGGCCATTACTTTTAGCAAGAATACCCCTCAAAGCTAATATCGATCTTGTAAAAGCTAGCCTCCATATTCAGATTTGCGGGGTCATGAACGTATCTAGGGCTTCCTACTTTTTCAACACATAGCAAAAAGATTGCGGTTTGGTTACTTAAGAGATAAAGTCTCAAATAAGTTCATTTGTTGGAGAAATAAGTTTTTCTCGGAAGGAGGGCGCGAGATTCTCATTAAACAGATTATCCAAGCTATTCCTACCTATGCTATGTGTCGGCTTCAGATTCCTACTTCACTTTGTGGGGAAATCGAGTGGATGTGTGCTAGGTTTTGGTGGGGGTAACTTGAGGAGGACAAGAGAATTCATTGGAAGGATTGGAAATCACTTACCAAACCAAAGAAGGAGGGAGGGATGGGCTTTAGAGACCTGGTCACCTTCAACAAGGCACTCCTGGCAAAACAAATCTGGAGAATCATTCTTTACCCGGACTTCGGTTGCCAAAGTCTTAAAAAGCTAGATATTTCAAACACACCGACATTATGGAGGCCACCTTAGGATCTAACCCCTCCTATATTTGGCGCTCGATAATGTGGAGCAAACCTATTATTTCCAAGGGCCTCTTTTGGAAAATTCATGACGGAAATAAGGTACAGGTGAGAAAAGATCGTTGGATACCAAATCTCTCTTCTGGAAAGATCACCTCCTGCACCACCTACGACAACAATATCGAGTTCATGAGCTCATTTCGACTTCTCATGAGTGGGACCGGTCTAAACTCAACAACTTTTTTTCTCAATTACGAGAAGGTTTATTAAAAAATCCCTATCGATCACCAGTGCCTCTCCGATTCCCGCTTCTGGCGCTACTCCAAAAAGGGTCTTTATCTATCGTTAAATCACTTCTTCGAACGCTTCCCAACTTCCTCCATTCTGACAACAGAGACACCTTTCCGTCAAGTATGTCTCCTACCTTTTGGTCCAGGATCACGGAATCTGAATATCCCCCAAAGTCGAGAATCTTCCTTTGGAAAAACAAACCCAAAATGCAATTGCAATTTGGTTAACCTCAGCCAGCATCACGTCCGTGTCACCCAGTGTGTCATTTGTGGACACCCTAATGCCAATACTAATCATGTCCTTTTCTTTTGTCAGGGAGTAAAAGGAGCTTGGAACAAAACAAAATGGTGGTCTTTTATAAAGAAAGCAAGGGGAGTCTCAGATGATAGTATGGCCATTCACCTAATTCTTACCATGGAGAATTCCGAACTGGAGCAAGTTGCTACTAAGATTTGGGGAGTTTGGAAAGAGAGATGTGACACCCTACACTCTAAAGACAGAACCCACCTAGGACGGAAAATTCAAGCCAACTGAACCGAGGCCTTCCTGGAGCAATTCCACTACGAAAAGAACAAACTCACTGTGGGAAACACTACTCTTCCCAACTCCGCTTCGTCTTACCGCACCAAGCTTTTTCAAGATAACTTTATTATGAAGGTAGATGCGGCCTACAAAGAGTCATCCAATGCCTTTGCAGTTGGCTTCTTCATTTATGACAAAGATAGAAAACCCTTTGCAGCCGGATATCATAACATTAATCCTCCGGGATCTATGCTTGTTGCTGAAATCATAGCCATCATGGACGGAATATCTTATTGGAACACTATCTCTCGGGAGACTATCACGATCCTTTCTGACTCAAAAGAAGCTACAAGTGTCATCTTCACTGACGAACCCTTTAAAGGATATGAAGAAAGTCTAATCCTCGCGGCCCGGAAATTAACTCGGAACTCCTCAGTGTCGGGAGTTCGATATTGCCCACGTAAACACAACATTGAAGCTCATAACCTGGCTAAGATCGCTATTAAATCTCTCCTCCCTCAAGCTTGGGTTGGAGATGATATTCCTCGATATATTATGTCTTTCGCTCAGGAGCATCAATCTGTTTAGTGTTTATGCTTTGAGCCCTCAAAAAAAAAAAAAAAAAAAAAAAAAGAAAGAGATAACAAAAGTAACTCAACAAATGTGAATGGTGCTTGAAAAATTCTAATGAGGCCTTAAAATGATTTATTTTTCTTCTAACAATAGTATTTTCGTCTAATTTACCAATTTAAATTTAGTTCAGTTTTATTTTTCACACTAACCAATAGAACATTATTTATTGTGCTTAAAAGTTGAAATTTTACCCATAAACTTCATATATACCCTAATTTATTAAGTTACAAAATGAAAAAGTTAGTATCCCAATATGATGTTAAATATGTATGAACATGTTAGATAAAATATATCTTCTAAAAAGAAAGTGGATTATAATTTGAGATAATTAAAAAAATTACACTTTTTCTAATAGGTCTCATGTACATTATGTTTACCATGCAACTCCGGTGCACTGAATGTGCAATTTTTTTTTTCCTAAAACATTCAACTTGATTATATTGAACGTTAAAACGTTTAATGGAACCAAACTGAATGTTTCAGTGAAACAAATTACACGTGTAAAAAATACATTTGGGGACGATTAAAAAACTTTGTAATCTTTTTTAGAAGGACGGAGGAACTTCAAACTTTTGAAATTTTAGTTAAAAAAAAAACTTTATTTTCATATACTATTCATTTTTATTTTTTTTTCAAACAATCCATTTCTTTAAAGCCATAACCTTTTCTTTCTTCCTTTTTTCAGTTAAACACCCCCATAATTTTAATGCACGGATTCTTAAAAAATCAGCAGTATGTAGTATTGGATTCGCCGAGGGTGCGATTCGGGATTGGGGATTACCGGGAGGAGACATGGGATCCCACGTGGCGTATCCCAATTTTTTTTATTTTTAAAAAAAAAAAATCGGATACGCGTATCCGTTCGGCGAGGATACGCGTGTCGGATCACGATATCGTTTTTTTTGTAAAATTTATTAAATTTTTGGGGTTTTTTTGTAAAATTTTAAAACTTACTTACTAATAATTTGAAGGACACACTCTAAAAACTTACTAAATTAAACCTACTATTCACGCATTACACCTTATACGGAGTTAATGATATTTGATTTAATTGTTATTTTGTTGCTTATGGGATGAATTTCTTGATATTAGTACATGTGTTTTAAATACTCTTGGTATTTTTACAGGTGTTATATATAATTATTGTAAATTTTTTGATATTATTACAAGTGTTATATATAATTAAATAAAAATAAATTGACGTATCATCGCCATATCGTATCCTAAAATTTTAAAAATCTCCGAATCCCCGCACCAGAAGCGTATCGTATCTGCACCCCTCACCCGTGCAACACAGCCCCATAATCAAAGTGGACTGTATTGGTTCGATGATTAAAATAAATTGGCCTAATGCGTTTTATATTGGGAAATGTTGGGTCCTCAAATTACTAACTTCTTTTGCAATTTGAAACAGTCTGTTTTTTGGCACTCTCACCCATAACTCTTTATTATGGCACAGTAAATGTTGCCTGCTGCTTCAAATTTCCACCTTCACCATTGTTATTGTTAAAACAGTTTTCTCTCACTCCATTATCATTTTTCTCTCTGCTCCATTTCCCAATTTCTTTTCCTCACAAGGTCCACTCTCTCCAACTTAATTTCCTTGGATTTTCATGGCCCTATCTACCAAAGAATAAAAAAAAAAAAAAAAATACAGATAATACCAGGTAGTGTGAATATATGGTTTTAGAGATAGAGAAAGGGGGAAAAGAATTCTACGGCTTGTGTTGAATTACAGTTGGCTCTTGAGTTGCACCCAGGTTTGTTTTGTTCGACTCGTTTTAGTCAGCACAAATTGTTGATTCCTTTTTTGTTAGTATTCCATCCTAAATTAGAAGCCCAAGTCCGATTTTCCTATTGTTTGCTGGGATTTGGAGCTCGTTTGATCTTGAGGGTGCAATTTTCCGGGTTTCTTTTCAATTTCATTTAATGTGTATGTGAAGTTTTAGGTACTTAATTATACCTAATTCTTGATTTCCCTACTGTTGTTTTGAGTTCAAGGGTTGTTATATTGGGGGTTTCAATAATGGGTTGTGGGGTTTTAAGATTTTCAATCTGGGTTCTATTTTTGTTGAATCTATCATGTTGTTCGAGGGGGTTTGATCCTGTGGATCAATACTATATAAGTTGTGGATCAGCTAATGATGTTTCAATTGGTAATTTCACTTATGTTGCTGATAAATCTGCATCCAAATTCCTGTCCACTCCTCAAGAAATATTAGCTGATAGCAATTTGAATTCAGCGACACCAACAGACGAATCCCCCCTTTTGCGTAGTGCAAGAATTTTCACTGGACCATCTAAGTATACCTTTTCGATTAAGCAATCGGGTAGGCATTGGATCCGTCTCCACTTCTTCCCGTTTGTTCATCAGAATTACGATATGAAATCGGCTAAGTTCTCTGTTTTCTCCCAGAAAACCACCCTCCT
The DNA here is from genome assembly GCA_037126765.1 of Stenogyne calaminthoides. Lineage (NCBI taxonomy): Eukaryota > Viridiplantae > Streptophyta > Magnoliopsida > Lamiales > Lamiaceae > Stenogyne > Stenogyne calaminthoides. The sequence continues at coordinate 30,291,854 of JBBCBC010000019.1, forward strand.
TAGTGATTTCACCCCCCCAAATGATGCTACTGTGAAAGAATACTCTGTTAGTATAAATTCAGGTGACCTTGTGATCGCGTTTTCACCTTCGAGCAATTCGTTTGCTTACATAAATGCTCTTGAAGTTGTCTCGGTGCCCAGTGATCTCATCTCCGATGATGCCAACCAGTTTAAACCACCTGGCCCGTTTAGTGGAATGGTGTCCCGGTCCCTGGAGACTGTGGTGCGGTTAAATATGGGCGGGGCGTTGGTGACATTGGTGAACGATACTTTAGGACGAACGTGGAATTCAGACAGTAGATTCTTGTCAAATGCAAACCTCGCCACTACGGCCTCTAATGTTGGAGCTGTGAAGTATCAAGAGGGTGGTGCAACATCTGATGATGCCCCACAAAGCGTTTACGGGACTTGTAGGAAGATGAATTCGGATGGTGACCCGAATAGCAATTTCAACGTCACGTGGGATATCCCTGTGGATTCGGGGTATCAGTACTTTATGCGTTTGCATTTCTGTGATATTGTGAGTAATTCTGCTAATCAGCTTGTCTTTAATGTTTTATTGATGCTTCCAATGTTGCTCCTGATCTGGAACTAACTTCGAAAACTCAAGGCCAATTGGCCGTTGGACTTTTCTTAGATTTTGTCACTCCTTTAATTGAGAAAAGGAACATTAGTGTGAGTATTGGCCCGTCTCGTCAGAGTGGCTACCCTGATGCCATTCTCAATGGGTTGGAGATTATGAAGATGAGTGATTCGAAGGATAGTCTTTCTGGGTCGTCTGTTCTGCCCTCGTTTCCCAAGTCAAAAAAGAAGATGGGAGTGATTTTGGGTGTGAGTGTGGGATTGTTGGCAGCTTTGATTCTTGCTGGGGTTTTGTTCTTCGTGCACAAAAGAAGGAAGGAAAAACATCTCAAATTCTTGAAATCTTGGGTTCCAGTATCGGTTAATGGTGGAAATTCTCATACTATGGGAAGTAAGTATTCAACCGCCACAACTGTTAGCGTTGGCTCTAACATGAGCTATCGTATCCCGTTTGTGGCGGTTCAAGAAGCAACGAATAACTTCGATGAGAGTGGGGTGATTGGAGTTGGGGGGTTTGGAAAAGTTTACAAGGGGGTTCTACACGACGGGACAAAAGTGGCAGTTAAGAGAGGAAACCCGAGATCACAACAAGGGTTTGCTGAATTCAGAACTGAAATTGAGATGTTATCCCAATTTCGTCACCGCCATTTGGTGTCCTTGATTGGGTACTGCGATGAAAAGAACGAGATGATTCTGGTATACGAGTACATGGAAAACGGGACCCTCAAGGGCCATTTGTACGGATTAAACAATCCCAGTTTGGGTTGGAAGGAGAGATTAGAGATATGCATCGGATCAGCGAGAGGATTGCATTATCTTCACACAGGGGATGCGAAAGCAGTTATCCATCGTGATGTGAAGTCTGCAAACATATTGTTAGACGAGAATTTCATGGCTAAGGTTGCTGATTTCGGGCTTTCCAAAACCGGGCCTGAGCTCGATCAAACCCACGTTAGTACAGCTGTGAAAGGAAGTTTCGGGTATTTAGACCCCGAGTATTTCAGAAGGCAGCAGTTGACTGAAAAATCAGACGTTTACTCATTTGGGGTCGTTTTGTTCGAGGTTTTATGCGCTAGGCCCGTGATAGACCCGTCTCTTCCTAGAGAAATGGTCAACTTGGCTGAATGGGCTATGAAGTGGCAGAAAAAGGGCCAGCTTGATCAGATTATCGACTCGAGTCTCGCTGGGAAGATAAAGCCCGATTCTCTCAGAAAGTTTGGGGAAACAGCGGAGAAATGTTTGGCTGATTATGGGGTGGACAGGCCCTCCATGGGAGACGTGTTGTGGAATCTGGAATACGCCCTTCAGCTACAAGAGGCGGTGGTTCGAATGATCCTGAAGAAAACAGTACGAATGCTATTGGCCAGCTGTCGCCCCAAGTTGGTAATTTCAATCATGGGGATAGTACAACCTCTGTTGCACAGTTTGAAACGTCGAGCGTCGATGATCTTTCTGGCGTTTCCATGAGTCGGGTTTTTTCGCAGCTGGTAAAGTCCGAGGGACGATGATGATGATAAGTAAGCTTCCCAATTTTTCTTTCTATACTTGTATGTTTTATGAATTGCTCCAAGATATCAACTTGTGTTTGTTTCTACATGTAACATCATTGTTCATTTATCTTTCCAACACCTTATGTAATTTAATCTTGTGGCTTTTTCTTGAATTTTGTTTCTACTTTTTTAAGTTAATTGTTAATTTGGCCTCTAGTTATGAAATATATTTCTATATCCAATTGCTGTAGTACTTAGATTGCATAATCAACCAATAGATTTTTAATTTCATTGCAGCTTGATTTTGATTTTATTTGCATTTGGCACTCTGGTTGATTGTTTTCTGCTAAACTAATGCAGCACGTTTATGATAAAAAATAGGAGGTGGGTATCAGTTTAACCCCCCTCGACTTTTGGATGATATTCTTTTGCTCCCCTCAAGTTGATGAAAGTGTACATTTCACCCCCATAATAATAATTTAGATAGTTCTCGTGTTTATTTTCTCAAGTGTGGCATGACTGTGTGTTTGCTTTGTTCTGTCTTTTTTCTTGTATTTGCAAATTTTCTTTCTTTTCTTTTTGGGTATCAAAACATCGATGTTCTTCTAGAATAAAAATATATTTTATTTTCCGGTGGTTCTCCATTTTCTCCCAAATTCAACATCTATGTTATATCTCTATATATTTTTGCCCTCTTACCTTTTCTGTTTTTAGTACAACATCCGTCTGCATTTAAAGTAAAGTAGATCTTTAAATAGAACTTCAAATGAAAGATCACTTAAATTTAGATTACCTACATAGCAAAGGGAAATGTGTAAAAATGCTGTGTGTTTTAATTTCAGTTTAAAAGAAGTGATGACCTAAAAAGTCGTATTAAGAGGGTGTCGGGGCTCTGCTTAACTAAAAGGAGTACAAATAAGATAAAATAATAGAGAAGGGCAAATTAAAGACATTAAATTTGCTTATGAAGGATTATTTTCCAAATTTCACAAGAAGCTAGACTTAATAAAGTTTTATACAGTTGTAGTTTGATTAAAATATAGCAATAAATTAGATATAGTGGTCAGACAATTGTAGTTTAATGTTAAGGGGATAACTACTAGGTTCTAAATATTTAGAGTAGTCATTTACAATCTATTAGGGTATGTTCGTTTTCTGACTATCACGGATGAACTTTGAACTTTATAATTCTAAATACTTTTTTGTTTAAATACTCCACCAAAATATTTTGAAATCATATTTAATTCCCAACCCCCCCCCACCCCCCAATACCTACTATTATACCTTGTACTCTGTTTACCTCAATACTTTCTTTGGTCTAATATATAATCTACTTTTTTTTTATAACTCGGTATCCAGCTCAAGGGCCGACTAGGGGGACCAGAACCCACCGTCCACTAGCTCTTCACTTTTACACAATTTATATAGTCTACTATTATATTACATCTACTCACTTTTACACAATTTTCAATACATCACATGCAGAGTATTGTCTATGGTATTTTCAACAGTCTAGAATTAACCTCGGATTTGCAATCCAATTGTTAAAAGCGAAATTGCAAAGTGTTGGAAATTTTGCAGAACACCAACTTCAATATCTCCCTTTTATCTCTTCAAGTATCTTCTCCACTTCAAGTCGTCGAACTGGGCATGACGAGTTGTGTAAACCTTCGAAGTTTCCGGATTAAAACAACGAAAACCTTTGTAGAGACTACTATACCCGAGAAAGATGCATGGATGACTGCACGGTGCCAATTTATTAGGTGCATAATCCCGGAGATACGGAAAAACTCGGCAACCAAAAGGCTTGAAGCTTGTATAGTTGGGAGCAGTACCAAACAAGAGTTCAAATGGAGATATGTTATGCAAAATCAATGAAGGAAGCCTATTAATAATAAACACAGCAGTGGCAAATGCATCTAACTAGAGAGAAGCCGGAGCATTGGCTTGAAACATCATGGAGAGACCCGTCTCAGAGATATGACGATATTTTCTCTTTGCACGGCCATTATGTTGAGGTGTATATGGACACGATAACCGATGATGAATTCCATGCTGACTCATAAATGAATTAACTCTCGAGTTTACAAATTCTGTTCCACCATCACTCTGAAATATCTTCACAGAACGAGGAAATTGATTGCAAGCAAAGGTGTGAAATCGGACAAATGTATCAAAGAAATCCGATTTAGCACGCAGAGGATATATCTTGGTAAAACGAGAGAAATCATCCACAAAGGCAACATAATAGCGAAAACCATCAGACGTAGAAATTGGAGCTGGACCCCATAAATCACAGTGAACTAAATCAAGCACAGCAGAAGCACGTTTATCATTTAAAGCAAACGACAATCTATTACTCTTTGCTAACTGGCAAGAGGAACAAAGACTAGATTCGGTAAAACAAAAGTAACTGATAAAAGGCCTAATTTGTTTAATAAAGATATAACCGAAAATGGGACATGCCCCAGGCGTAAGTGCCACAAATCAAAGCTAGCCTTTAAGGTCTTCGTCCGAATTGCTGCCACCAAAGCTGGAACACCCCGATCAAGTATGTATAAGCCCCTGTCACATCTAACCTGAGCCAGTATTTTCTTTGTGACTCGATTCTGAATGGCAAAAAATTTGTCAGAAAATATAACGTCGACAGGATAATCTGCAGTCAGTTTACGATAGACAAGAGATTTTTGGTAATATGGGGAACGACCAACACATCCAACAATTTAATATCAGAAGACAGATTGCTAGAACCAATATGAGAAATAAGTAAAGACTCCCCATTACCAACAACTACAGAACCTTTACCAGAATAGGGCTCGTGAGTATCCAAGGCAGACGGTTGAGAGGTCATATGCGCTGACGCTCCAGAATCCAAGTACCAATCCGGAGTAGGATCCGAAACATTGCATTGATAATTGAAGGCCTGAGCTAACTGAGCCGAGTGACCTGCATTACGAGCATTAAGAAATTGTGGGCACTTATCTGCATAATGCTCACCCCTGCAAATTTGCCAGCGAGGAGGACGACGTCCACCATTAGTGTTGTTACCGAATCCGTGATAGGAGTTTCCACCACTGGAGTTATTGTTACCCTTAAAATTGGAAGACTGGCCACTTTTATTCGAGCCCTGCTGCCAAGAGGAATTGTGGCCCGAATTTCCCGAACCCTGCTGCCAATTGTTCGAGCCCGAGTGTTGCTGGCAAAGACCGCCGTTGTCGAGGTCTGATGGGCGACCACTGGAGCGGTTAGCGGTGAAGGCTGCAGGCGCTGGAGTCGCGCCCTCCAAGGAGCGTTGAAGAGACTTATATTGTTTAGCCTGATTCAAGAGATCACGAAACGCTGGAACCAGGGAGAACGCCATCCTTGTGTCAGCGAAACCTGTGAATTGCGGACCCAATCCACTAAGAAACCAGTGACTTTTGTCCATATCGGGAATCGGACGGCCAATTCCGGCTAATTGATCGCAAAATGCCTTAAATTTCCGACTGTATTCTTCAACTGAGAGATCATTACGATGCAGGGATAGAAGATCCTGGTGCAATTGATAGGCGCGGGATTTCGATGCCTGGGCATAGATGCCCGCGAGTACCGTCCATGCCTCATGGGACGATTTGCAGTCAATCACTTCGGACATGGCTTCGGCGTGAGAGATGTGAATAAGACTCCGAGCAATTTCTTATCCTTTTTACGCCATTCAGTGAATGCTGGATTGGGGGTGGTTGCACCAGCAGCAGAGGTAATGGTGGGAGAGGGAGCGGGTGTCGACCCGTCAAGAAGGCCCATAATATCGAAGCATTCGGCCATAGATACGGCTTGAACTTTCCACATGAGATAAGTGGAGGCGTCAAGTTTTATGGGAACCATGTTGATCATGGCGGTAACCGGAAGGGGATCGGCCGATGATGCCATGAGGAAAAGGGAGAAAATCGGCGACGGCGGCGGCGTAGGGGAGAAAGCCGCGAACAAGACGTGTGGGAGAAGAGAGAATTAGGATTTGTTAGGATATTTTGGCTGATACTATGTGAGAACAAGATTGAGATCACCGTTGAATTGGTGATTGATAGGCGTGTTATTAATAATAGGATATTACAGAGATATTTACGGAAAGGAAATCTCTACAATTACAACAGAATTGACTAGCTATAATTACGTACAAAATTACATACTAATTTAAATATTCCTATTATTACTATTAGGAATTTATTGACAGAGTAATCAATTTCTTGCATTAGTTTATATACTTTTAACAACAGAAATAATGGTAGGGATTGATCCAATGCAGATTTCCATTCTTGATCTTATTTTGAATTAATTCTTCACAATTCTTATAATCTCTTCATCTCGTTATAAAACCAATTTGCTCTTTTTTTTTTTACACTTATTAAGAAATATAAGAATTTGAGATCTAATAGAAAATAGAAAATATATATCCATAATTGAAAAAAAAAAGTTTAATAATAATTATTGTAATTGTGTATGAATTGTAGGGATGGGGATGGGGTGCTTTGGTTAGGACACCTATGTTGGAATTGTGTAAAATAAAGGAGTTTTGTTTATTTATTCCATATCGAATTGTATCAGAAGTGAGAGGACTTCCTAAACCTATTTAAGAAGTCCTATTTTATCCCATATCGGATTGTTGGGAAAAGGTGAATGGCTTCCTAATGTTATTTAAGAAGCTCATGTCTCTTTGATACAAGTGCATCAGTCAGTTTCGATTTTGGGCTTATTAATTTAGGCCCAGTTGGTTAGGGATTATTTATATTCTCATTTGAGTTGTATATTGTTGTCGGTTCTGAATAATATATGAGATCCTCTCCTCTGCCCATGGACATAGCTAACACATTGTTAGTGAACCACGAAAATTCGGTGTCGGTTTATTTATTATTTTTATATCTTTCTCGCATCAATTATAACAAACTGATATCTAGAGCCTTGTTGGGGGTTTCCGCAATTTGGCGAGAAAGATGACTGGTGGGATAAATGTGAAAATCGACAAGTTCACGGGAAAGAACAATTTTAGTTTATGGCAGATCAATCATGTTGTGTCTCGCAGATGACATCATTACCGAAGTCGCAGAGGAGAAAACTACGGATGGTCTATGGTTGAAGTTGGAGAGTCTCTATATGACGAAGTCGCTAACCAATAAGTTGTTGTTGTTTCTATGGCAACAATTCAGTTTGCAAGGTGGTTGGAATAGGCTCAATTCAATTATGGACACATGATGGTAAATTTTGCACATTGAACGACGTTAGGCATGTTCTACAAATAACGAAGAATCTGATATCACCTAGTCTTCTAAACAATATGGGTTTCAGTTTCAGAGGTGAAGGTGGAATTTTGTATATCTACAAGGGTTCTAATGTGATTCTAAAAGGTGTGAAGCGAGGAACTTTGTACTTTCTGCAAGGTTCAATGCTATCTGATTCTATTTTTGTTGCATCATCGGAAGTTCACAAAGACGACTTGACTAAGTTATGACACATGAGACTTGGCCACATGGGTGAACGGGGGATGCAAATTCTGTCGAAAGAGGATTTTCTTGGTGGCCACAAGGTCACTGGTCTTGATTTCTGTGAGCACTGTGTTTTTGGGAAGCTTCATCGCAACAAGTTTCCAATGACAATTCATAGAAAAAAAGACACACTTGATAACATCCATTCTGATTGTTGGGGTCCTTCTCGTGTTGAATCTGTTGGAATTTAGAGGCACGTAAATCATGCGCATCGGAAGTAAACAGTTCACCAACAACGAACACGTAATTGCATAATTGAATACATATAAACATAAAGAGAAACCTTACAGTAAATCGTACGCATATTTCTCTACTATTGTTTCCACGTAATCCCCAATCACGGACTTGCACGGATTTGTCAGTGATGAATCCCAAGATGAATGTGCTAGGAAAATTCCAACTCTAGATCTTATGGAGAGAACAATGAATTAACGTTGTTTGTGAATTCCCAAGAGCTTATATATATATAGGGAAGGTCCAGTTTAAATCTTAAGCTAACCTGATTAGAAAATAAAATCCCTAATCTTATAAAATAAATCTTTTAAATTTATTTCTCATATATAAAATCTCTACGAATTTAATTCTCATGTATATCAAATCTCTACGGATTTGATTCCATATATATTAAATCCTATAATAATAATATTACATGTATTATTATTGAGAATCCTATTTAATTAAATTCAATTTAATTAAACAGTAATAATAATTAATTTCAAATTAATCTATTATTAGTTAATTCTCCATAAATTAAATATTAAATCCAATTTAACATTTAATCAACCAACTATAATCTGTAAAAGGGAACTACTTGTTGCATGACCCATAGAGCCCTCATATATCGAGTGATTAGTCAAACTAACGGTTTTAATTGAACCCTAGACAATAAATCAGACATTCTCAATATATGAGGTACATTGCGAGAAACATGCAACTACCTGTAACTGAAACATGGGCTATTACGATTTTCTCATTTCATTCGCGAATACTCGATTAAGTCTTGAACATGATGAAGTGTTTATTCAAATAACTTAATCATATTATCTCTAATCACTAATTGATCATGTATGTCACACTTAGCCACAAAGTCTAAGTTGACGTGCATCGACCGATGACTTTTATCCAATTATGATGAAAAGATGAGTATTCTCTCTAAATCCACATTAAGGAATGAATCCTATTCTTGGCTCAACTACCACGCACATGCACTTCGTGATGAACCCAATCCAAGCCATATCTACCCATAAACGGGTCCAAGCGTCGGTCATGGTCAAAGTTCTTCACTCCACACATGTCGTGCGTATTGACCTCAAGTCAAAGTCGCATCGCTCCCACTAACCGAGACACCGGCAGACACATATAATAGAAATACATCAAACGGTTTCTCGGATGGGTATACCAATACCCTCTAAGGTATTTGTGCATCCGTCATGAGATACCTAGTATCTCGTAGTAAGTGAGATCTTACTACACTCTCTAAGAGTATGATGTAGATCGCACACCAATCTCCATTGCATCATCAATATTCCATTCTTGATGATCCTTGATCTGGGCTATTTGAGAATCATGCTTAAGTCATCTGAGTTCTCACAACCTCAATGACAACAATGACTCATGGGAACACTTGTATGGATAAATGCAAACAATCAAACATAATATTCAAACAAGTGTATTGTCATACATTAATATTAAATGAACTATAATTTTAAGTTAAATTGAATATCATCTAGTATTATGTCCTTATAATAGATTGTTTCTAGGACACTAACACTAACAAAATCTTTAGGAGATAATAGATACTTCGTGTCTATGATTGATGACTACTCAAAAATGACTTGGGTAATTATGATGAAGCATAAAAGTGAAGCTTTCAAGAATTTCAAGCAATGGAAGGTGTTGATGGAGAATCAAACAGGGAAGAAAATCAAAAGACTGCGAATTGATAATGGTCTGGAATTCTGTTATTCTGATTTCAATGAGTTCAGCAAGAATGAAGAGATCGCAAGACATCATACAGTACGGGATACACCACAACAAAATGGTGTAGCAGAATGCATGAATCAGACACTTCTGGAGAGAGCTCGATGCATGCTCTCTAATGCTGGATTAGCCCGAAGATATTGGGCAGAAGCGGTCAGCACAACATGTTACTTGATAAATCGTGCACCTCACATAAGTATCAATCTCAAAACACCCTATGAGGCGTCGTCTGGTAAGTCTACAGATTACTTTAATTTGAGAGCTTTTGGGTGTACCGTTTATTATCATGTAAATAAGGGTAAATTGGAGCTAAGGGCGAAGAAAGGAGTTTTTGTGGGCTATGGAAACAGTTTTAAAGGGTATCGAATATGGTCTCCATCAGAAAGCAAAGTCATACTTAGCAGAAATGTTATTTTTTATGAGAATTCTATGTTTAATCCCACTGTGAAGTCTATTGTTGTATCAAGAAACAATAGTGTTGACAAACAGGTGGAGCAGAGTGAGTCACAAAAGAAAAATAAAGAACAACACTCACATTCTGACACCGAGTTGAAAGATGCATCACCACCACCAGAATCTCAACCATCTGAGATAAGACTGTACAATAAGCTCTTGATCGAGCTAGAATGATTGGAGTTGAGGCTCCAAAGCGATATAGGTTTGAGGATATGACGGGTTAAGCATTGCAGGTTGTTGAAGAGATGGATTCTCATATTCTGATGAGCCATCCACCTACAAAGAAATTGTTACATGTACAAAGTTAACCCAATGGCTTGCTGCCATGGGAGATGAGATGGAGTCACTTCACAAGAATATGACTTGGGAGTTAGTCAAGAAGCCTCCGGAGAGAAAGATTATTACATGCAAATGTGTCTTCAAAAAGAAGGAATGGGTATCACCTGTTGAGGGTATTAGGTATAAGGAAAGAGTCGGTTCTAGGGGGTTACATAAAAAAAAGGGAGTATTTTCACCTGTGGTCAGACATACTTCTATTAGAGTGTTACTTCAAATGGTAGCACATCAGGACCTGAAACTTGAACAACTCGATGTGAAGACAACTTTTTTACATGGAGAGATGGATAAATAGATATACGTGACCCAACCAGATAGTTTCTGAGTTCTCGAAAAAGAAGAGTACGTTTGCAAGTTGAAGAAGTCCTTATATGGACTAAAGCAGTCTCCAAGGCAGTGGTACAAGAGATTTGATGGTTATATGACACATCTTAGCTACAACAGGAGTCCGTATGATAATTGTGTGTATCGCAACAAGTTGGAAGATGATTCATTTATCTACTTGGTCTTATATGTTGATGATATGTTGATAGCTGCAAAGAACAAATCCGATATTCAGAAGCTGAAAGGTCTTCTCAATGCTGAGTTTGAGATGAAAGATTTGGATGCTGCCCAGAAAAAGTTTGAGAATGGAGATTCATAGGGATAGAATTCAAAAGAAACTTTTCCTTTCACAGAAGGATTACATTCAGAAGATATTATCAAGGTTTGGTATATCTACAACTAAACTTATTGATACTCCAATTGCTGCAAATATTTATTTGTCTGTTGCTTTTGCTCCTAAATATGCTGAGGAGAAGGAGCACATGTCTCGGGTTTTCTATGCTAGTGCAGTAGGGAGTTTGATGTATGTTATAGTCTGTACTAGATCTGATCTTGCACATGTTGTAGTGTTGTCAGAAGGTTTATGGCTCAACCTGGAAAGGAACTTTAGCAGACTGTGAAGAGGATATTTCGGTACCTCAGAGGTACGTCTGATGTCGGTCTCATTTATGGATGAGATATGAATTGTTTAGTTTCAGGTTAATGTGATTCTGATTATGCAGGAGATGTTGACAGTAGAAGGTCTATGACCAATTATACTTTTACTCTTGGTGGTTCTGTTGTTAGTTGGAAGGCAACTTTACCACCTACAGTTACTTTGTCTACTATAGAGGCAGAGTACATGGCCTTGACTGAAGCAACCAAAGAATGAATTTGGTTGAAAGGGCTGACTAGTGATCTTGGTCTACATCATGATTATGCAATTGCGTTCTGTGACAGTCTCAGTGCAATATGTTTAGCCAAGGATCAAGTTCATCATGAGAGAACGAAACATATTGATGTCAGGTATTATTTTCTGAGAAGTGAGAAGAGGGTTAAGGTGAAGAAAGTTGGGACTGTTGATAACCCCGATGATATGTTCACAAACCCAGTTCCAAATAACAAGTTTCAACTCTGTTTGAACTTGTTAAATATTACAAGCTGTTAGTTGCCCTGTTTTGGGGGCAAATGTGTCTACGAGGAGTTGCTCGTACGTTTGGCACTTTTATGGTGCATCTGATACATCTATTCATCTATGAGAGGATCCAAGACAAGGAGGAGACAATGAAATTTTCTGTTATTTTACCAAGATGGAAATTTGTTGGAATTGTGTAAAATAAAGGAATTTTATTTATTTATCCCACATCGGATTGTATCAAAAGTGAAAGGACTTCCTAAACCTATTTAAGAAGTCATATTTTGTCCCATATCGGATTGTGAGAAAAGGTGAATGGCTTCCTAATGTTATTTAAGAAGCCTAGGTCTCTTTGATACAAGTGCATCAGTCGGTTTCAGTTTTGAACTTATTAATTTAGGCCTAGTCGGTTAGAGATTATTTATATTCTCATTTGAGTTGTATATTGTTGTTGGTTTTGAATAATATACGAGGTCCTCTTTTCTACCCGTGAACATAGCTAATACATTGTTAATGAACCACGTAAAACTCGGTGTCGATTTATTTATCGTTTTTATATTTTTTCCGCATCAGTTATAACAACCTATTTTGACAAATTGGGCAACTTACAATATATCTCCTCTTATAATAAAAATGGGTTGATTTGGTAAAACTTTCAATAGATAAATAAAAGAAATATCAAATGAGAAAGGGGGAAATTAATGAATTATTATAGGGGCGATGAACACAAAGTAATCGTGCATTGTAAGTTACATAATTACAAGCATGTTTTAACTTTATGATTAAATTTTTTATGGTCGGCCCATCCCTTTTTTCACCCTTTCTCTTTCTCTTTCTCTTGTGGCCTACTCCTTCTAGTAATCATACTTCCCACTCCAAGTCGCACCTTTCATAATAGGTTATGCTTATTACGAAGGCCAAGTTTGGTTCACGGTAGGATAGGCCGGGATTAACATTTTATTCTCACGTAATCAGTTGTTGGTTTGTAGGATTAGGGTCTATGATACATTTTCAATTCAAATATAAAAATGTATTTAATCCCTAAATGAAGGGATATGTCTATCCCATGTGAAAGACGGAATTGATCGCGATTAATGTTTTAATCCCTACCAAATAATTGGTTGTTTAATTTGTTGGACACGAGCTCATGATACATGTTCAGTTCGGATACAAAAATGTATTTTACTCCATATTGAGAGACGAATCTATCCTATCCATATTGAGAGGCGAATCTATTCTAAGCGGAGGCAAGACAAAATTTATTTACAAATACAATATTATTATATTGCATAGATACACAAAAATGAATTGTGATTGCTTTAATTGAATTTAAGGGCATTAATATGTATCACACTTAATTCCCCAATCTATACATAAATATTAATTTTACAGAAAAAGTTACAGAAAATCAAATATATGGAGTAACAACTAAGTTAATTTGCTATCCGTTAAATTTTATAAAAAAGAATTATAAGAGATAACCTCACATATAGGACGAAGTTCCATTTTGATATTTGCATCACATCTAGTTTAAAAACATGATCTGAGTGGGGTCATAAATATATAAAATTGTCTAAACTCTTGTAATGTAAACTTTATTAGACAGAAGAAAAGAAACTTAATATATGCATGATATCCACATTAGAGTTCAAATTAAGAGTATGGATAATTCAAATTTCATGGCACGTGTCCCCTGCCGCGATGAAATTTCTTGTTTCATTCTGAATCTATGATAGGGAAATTCTACTTGTCTTGATCTAAATTATAAATTTATTACTTTATTAATTAATTATTAATAATAGATTAGAGTTCAGTTATATTGTCCATTCACAAGATCAGCATGATGAGGAGTACTATGACTTTAGATAAATAACTTTGATAAAGATCATAATTTAAAAGATTTGATCAACACAAAATCTTATTTAAAAAGTATTTTTTTATAATTTTTTGTTTAATTAATAAGCATCTTTTTTAAAAAATAGAGTATGTTTTCAAAAAAAGAAAAATAGAATCTTGGTTAAAAGATAATACTCCCTTATTTTTTATTTACACTCGTCGTTTTAGCTTTTTGAATTATTTTTAAAATAGATGTCGTTCTGCTATTTTATCCTCATTTATCTCATATTTACCCTTAATATTATAATTTTAAATTTTAAATTTCCTATAAGTGTGTTGTGTGTTTAATTTTTCAATCAATAGTATTTATTGTTAAGAATATTTAAATAATATTAATTAAGGTTAATTTTGAAAAAAAAAAAGTCCTTAATTTGTCTTAAAAATCACAGAATAACATCTATTAAAAAAATGAGTCTTAAAAATCACAGAATAACATCTATTAAAAAAATGAGGAAGTATCTTATAATTTTAAAGTCTTTTATGACTATAACGGAATACGTTTTGTTATAACGATATTTCCTTCGAGATCTCAAATATAACTTAAGTGAATTTTAATGTTAATATCCTTCTTTTAAATTACGGAGTAATAATTAATGATCATTTGGCAGGCCAACAAATAAAAAAGTGAAGTAATATATGCCTGCCCGGAAAAACAAGGAATCTCGCAACATAAATATTCTTGAATGCGATACATATGTATAATTTTTATAGCATTGACGAAAGATTATACTTTAAAATCAAAAACACTTGTGCAAATAATATTTTAGAAGTAAAATTATTATTTTTTTCTAAACCGTAAAAAAAAAGGTAAAGTATAGGACAAACAAGTTTCACGATGAAACTGGTTAAGGAGTATGATTTATATTATTAAAGAGTGTGATTTTTTATTATAAAGTGTGTGACTTTTTACTATAAAGAGTATTACGGATAAAAGTGAATAGTGTGACTTATATTATAACAGAGAGTACCGTAGTGATGATAACTGAAGGGTGTGACTTATATTATTAAAAAATGTAACTTATATTACTAAAGAATATATCAGTATAAAAAAAAATCAATTTTACGATGAACAAGTTTCACCCCATACCAACTCTTAAAAAAAATATGTATAAATTTTAACCAAAAGTACTACTACTTTTTAAATATAATTTAATGTTATTTATTCTAAAAGAATAACCCTTAACTACTCTTTTAAAATAGTCAATAACGATATATATACTGAAAGCCGAATTGAAAACCACTAATCAATTTGTATAATTGACTAAAGAAGAGAAACCGCGCATTCATGATATTGTTTTGGAAAAATGTCAATTCAGGGCATGAAAGATGACAAAATTATCAATTTAAAGCCTTAAAGATTTTTCTATCGATTCAAGGCCTAGAAGATAGAAAACTATCGATTTAGGGCATGAAAGATAAAAACTATCAATTTAAGGCTCACACATTTAAGGCCATGTTTGACACTTATATTTCATATCCTTATTCATGTTTTTTTTAAGGTTTACGGTTCAGGGGGGTTTAGGGTTCATGGTTCAAGGTTTAGGGTTCATCGTTTAGGGTTTAAGGTTTAGTGTTCAGGGTTTAGGGTTTTAGTGTCAAACCTGACCTTAAAATTGATAAGCCTCGAATTGATATATAGTTTCTATCTTTCAGGCCCTGAATTGATAGTTTTCTATCTTCCAGGCCTTGAATCGATAGAAAAAGTATTTCAGGCCTTAAATTGATAGCTTTAGCATCTTTCATGTCCTGAATTGATAAAACTTCTTAATTAATATATATTTGATAGAATGTAAACGTGTGTTGAGTATTGACGGATATGAATACATATTTAAAGATAATCTGTGATGCATCAGAGCCTTAATGAAGGTCAAATATATAAGTAACCACAATTTTTTTTTTTAATAAAAAACGACTAATTAATTATATAATGAATAGTCTTCCTTAGGTATATAATCCCACATTAAATATATCATTATTGTAGCATTTAGCCATTTATATAATATGATTATGTGTCTCATAAATGTACTTGATTTTGGTACTAATTCCTATGTTTTTTTTTTAAATGTTTTTTTAAGTTACTACTGTAGGGGTGGGAACTCGAATCTGAAACTTTACTAAAGTTTTAAAGACTCGAGCTGGAAAACAATTATCTAGATTAAATCTGTAATAACAATATTGTCAAGTAATGTACGTAGTTGGAATTTAAAAAAACTTAACTTTATCGGAAAATTAATAGATATAATCTTTTTATACAAATTACTAATAAGTATAAAAGAGATTATATATATAATCAAAGTTACATGTAAAAGTGTAAATATATTTATGTGTATTCAATCATTTTGTATTTATTAGTAAGTTGCAATTCTATAATGTATTTATCAGTAAGCCTTCCAACTATATTACGAGGTGAAAATCATGTCACATAAGATTAAAAGGACCACCAAACTCTAATGATACAAAATTGAGAGAATTGAATGTGTATCCTTATACAAAATTGTCAACTTAGATCGCGTTGTAAAGAATTTTAGTGGGATCTTAGAAAGAATATCGTGGAGAATTACGTGTAAAGACAAAAAGGTAAATGTTGTGCATTGAGGAAAATACACAAGTCCTTCACGCAAACACCATTGGTGGATCAAACATGCTTATTTATTGCACTCTTTTTAGAAATTATTCTTGTCACAATTTTTTCATTTAATTTGTAAATAATATATCGAATAAATTATAGTAGTATCTTTTTATCATTTACAATAAGTTTCCAATTATAACATAGATTTTTAGAAAAATTGAAGGGAAAAATATCAATTTATATATGAAATGAATCTGTATCACAATGTTAAAACATAGATTTTTGACTATAACATGTACTCATATCTATAAGGAAAAAAAAAAGATGTTGTGTAAGGGTGCTGTCTTGGTTACTTAAGTACTCCATTTTGACACCTTTTTTCCATGATACTTTTGGATCTGTCCCACGTAATTCATACGACTCTTTTACTGCTTTATGCATAATGGAAATACACCAAATAAGTGACATTAAATAATCTCCACCTAGTAGGCTAGTACTTGATCTATATGTAACAATATGCACATACATACGTATATTTTGATAATAATACTATTTTTATAGATAACTATATAGTGTGCACAGTGTGTATATATATTATTATAGATGATCAAGAAATTAGAATATACTGTCATATATTTTTTTTAGTTATTATTTTCGTTTTTGACAAATTCTCCTTTGACAAAGCCCGTTGAAACTGAAACTTCCACTCGCCCTTCATCAAACAGTTCAAACTCTTCTTTTGGGATTTTATGAGTACTAGAAATGACCCATGTGTAACGAAGTTTGGTATTATCGCCTGGAATCTATGGAAGGCCCGTAACTCCTTTTGTTTTGAGCATGTGACTCCGGACCCGACCTTGACTCTATGCAGATCTTTAAATCTGGCTTCGGAGATGGAGTCGTCGAGGGCGAGAGCAAAGAAGACGGTAAAGCAGGGGGATCAAGTGATGCGTTGGCGTTGGAGTCGCCCCCATTCCCAACCCATGAAACTCAACTCGGATGTGGCCATTTTTGCGGATAAATCTGTGGGCTTTGGCTTTGTTGTTCGAGATGTGAATGGTAGTGTAGAGCTGGCTGGATCAAAGCGGTGCACTGCAATGGGCAGTAGCACGCTTCTCGAGGCCCTCACCATGAGATATAGTTTGAAATTGCAATTGAGAGGGGTCTCTGTTTTTTGGAGCTGGAAACGGACTCATTGAATCTGGCTCAGGCACTTAATGGAGAGCTGCTTGTTGACCCTATAACGATGATGATTGTTGAAGACATTTTACATATGACAAAGGGTATAAATTGCACTGAGTTTCTTTTTGTTAGGAGGAGTGCAAACCGTGTAGCACACTACCTCTAACATCTTGGTACTTGCTTAGGATTTGAGAATATTTGGATTAGGGAGGTACCAGGTAGCTGCAACATTTTTGTTATCAATGATGTAAGGCGCGAGCCTGCTGTTTCAATCTCTTGAATGTATTTCTTCTTCCGTCCAAAAAAAAAAAAAGAAAAAGAAACCAATGTTATGTTTTTTTTTTAACTTGGATTAATTAATGACAAATACATACTCGCTTTCGTTGTCTTCGTTTGCATCGCAATTTTAACTCTTCCTTCATCTTTAAGGAATAAAAAAATTTATCGCAAATAACATTCATTTGCAATACTAATTTTAAATCAAGTTTTCCACATTTCAAGAAAACTTCAATCCATTCTCATTACAATTAACCCTCACAACATCATCATCAAACCAAGATACAAATTCCTCGAAATAAAATTATTAATATTTATACTTACATCCAAAAAAATAAAGCCCTCTCTATAATTTAAAAACTGAAAAGTAAAAAAAAAAAAAACATAAAATTAAAAAAAAAGCAGCAATTAAGTAAAAGAAAATAAATATATCAATTGGCAACATCAATCTCGGTGGTGCAAGACAGCAACCGCCGGAAAATCGAGGCGAAGACAGAGCACGACGCCGCCTTCGCCTTCCTCCGACGACCACCACAGGCACCATCTCCGCCGCGCCGGCCGCCGGAATTTCTCCTTTTGAAGGCATCTTTGTTTTTGTCCCTTCCCATTAACCCGAGGCACTTTATCGTGTTTTCATCTCTCTGATCTTCCTCCCTGGAGAAAGTATAGCTCCTCAAATACATTTGGCGGCACGAAAAACTGTCAACCACTCTGGGCGCGGAACGCTGCGTTTGGTGCCTACAACTCATGGAGCGGACGAATTCGAAGTCGGATTCGGGCCACTTGTAGAGGTTCACGTACGTGGCTCTAATGGGGACGCGCGTGTCCTCCACGCAGCTCGATATGCATTTTCCGGCCATCTCTTTATTATTTGAATTGAATCTTGATTTCTATGTGTGTATAGAGAGAGAGACACAGAGATTGTTTGTATATAATGTTGGAATGTTGTAGTGTGGTTATGTTATATATAATGTGGGTTACATATAGGAATGATTTGGAATTATGTGATTGGGTGAAGTGGGAATTGTGGGGCCCTTACCAAATTCTCTTGGGATTTCATGTGCGGAAAGAATTCTTTATTTACAAAAAATATAAACTAGCACAAATTCTAAAATGTTATTGTTCAAATTAGTATGTCTCTTTTTTCTTAGGTCTGTCATTATATTTCCAGACACCTGCAATATTTTGTATGCAATTTCTGAGTGGGAACAACATTCTAAAGTACAAAGTAGAAATATTTATTATTTTAATGTATTATCTTTAGCAAAAAACGATAAAATTGTACCTTAAAGCAATAGTTTGAGAATATTTGTATTTTAGAGTGATAATTTTTTCTTACCTACATAAAACACTTGACTATTTTCAACATGACTACGAAGTTGTCAACAAAAAATATTTTATCGTCAAATAGTGTGGATTGCCTACGATTTGCCTACATTTTTTTTAAATTATGTACACATCTTTTTTCCTCAAATTACCCATAAATAAATAGCCTACATATTTAAATTGCTTATAAATAAATCTACTTCAATTACATTTTTCTAAATTATTTATTTATAGATAAATTGAGAAACATAAATGCGTATATAATTAAAATTTATAAATAAATCGTAGACAATTTTTAATATTTAAGGGCATAACTATTTTTTTGAAAAATTTCATAGTCATGTCGGAATATTTAGCGGCCGTTTTTTCTAGTCCAAAGTTATATATTGATTCAAGGAGACAATAACCAATTATTAATTTTACCTTATCATCATCATTAATATAGTATTTCAATTTAAAATGTTTAATTCAGCATTTAATTATACATTAAAAAAAATATCACAACGTCTATAGAATATAAATGAACAATTAATAAATACTAAAAGTTTTACAGAAAATTAATACATATACTATGGATGCAGTGTATTATATTATTACCAAAATGTTACTCTGTCTCATTCTTTATGGTAAAGTAACCCATATTTTTAACTCAATCTTTATGGTAAAGTTATTTACACACTTTATTATTTTATCACTTTATCACATAAAATATTAATAAACAACACTTTTTACCCTCAATTATCATCACTTTATCACTTTATCATATAAAATACTAATAAACAACTCTTCTCACCCCACCATTTTATCACTTTATCATTATTCCACTAAATCATTATGAACAGTGAGAATCCCATAAAGATTGGGACGGAGGGAATAATATATTTATTTTTCTCCTAAAAGAATAGAACTAAACTTAAAATACAAAATAAAATGACAAGATAGTCTCACTTGTGACCCGCAACGATTTGTATAGCGCATCCCGTCATAACTTATTAAAATTTCAATTAAATTATTACTGTCGTCCACTATAAAAAAATGGAGAATTGCCTACGAAATTTTCAAAAAAAATAGAGAATTGCTTAGGAAATATTTCAATTTACCTAGACATTTTCATTCATAGGTAAAATTTGCCTACGGAATGTAATTCGTAGGTAAATTTATTTGTAAGTCATTTCTAAACCATAAATATAATTGCCTACAAAATGTAAGTTGCCTAGGAAATTATCTTTTGTAGTTAAATAGTTTGCCTAGGAAAATTAGGAATGTGTAGGTAGTTTCATGTTAGGTAATTAGTTTGCCCGGGAAATTATTTTGTGTAGGTAACTTTTCATAGATTATTTTAAAAATTGGTAGACAAATTCTAGGCAATAGTCACTTTTAAGGACAAAATTATTTTTGTAGGAAAATTTCGTTTTAAAAATTTTGGTAGGCAATTCTTCATTTTCTTGTAGTGGTCATTCATGTATATTAAGGTATTAAAAAACTCAAATACTCTTATTTATTAATATAACTACTATCCTATTAGTCTTAAATTAGTATATCACCCGTGCGCTTCATGGTTTGTAAATATAAAATAAATATGGTATGAAATGTATTTATTTTCATGTTAAATGAATCAGGAAGAATTATTTTACCTACAATATAATTTTTTTTCTTGTACTCTTAATTTTTTTTATATATTTCAAGATCGTTTTTTTTTAATGCAATGCATGATTTGTAAACATTTTTTGCTTTTGCAATCTGCCGTGGGAAATGGGTGTCACTCCAAACATGTGAACATTTTTTGCTATTTTGAGCATTGATAAAGATATGTCTCTTTGAATTTTGAGCAATCTAAAAAGAGACGGGGTAGTATTATATACATGAAGCTGTATAATTTATATACTTATTAATTGTATGATTATTTTACATGATATGAAATTTAAATTGAAACAAAAACTTATATGAACCCGAGTTCACGGTAAAAACTCTATGTTTTTAATATCACCGTTATGTAACCATTGTTTATACACAAAAACTATCATTGTTGTCCACAAAATGCTTATTTTTTAAACAATGATAGTTAATGTGCACAATAGTTATAAGTTTTATGCATAACAGTGATATTAAAAAAAAAATAGTTCACCGTGAACTCGAGTTCACACAAGTTTTTGTCTCAATTTAAATCTCAGATCAGGTAAAATATTCATACAAATAAGGATATAAATTATACATTTCATATATATAATACTCCACCGTCTCTTTTTAGATTGCTCAAAATTCAAAATAATCCGTCTTTTATTATGTACCCAGAATAGCAATAAAATAACACTACAGTTTCAAAATATCCCTTTATAAACATTACTTTACTAAATTACGTCTCATATCACTAATAATTACACACAAAAGAATTTTTTTTTTGTCACATTTACTAAATTTGAAAACTACACTGATCTAAAAGAAAAAAACTATTTTATTATCTTCAAATATTAATAAAGAAATTCTCCATTAAAACCCGTGTCAAAAGCAAATGAGCAATCTATAAGAGACAGAGGGAGTAACTGATTAAAAAAAATATATCCATATCAAATAAAAAATTATTATTTATATTATCAATCCTTAATAGCCACCTTTATAAATTTATGACAAATTTGTAATAACTATTGATTTTTTATTTTTTATTTTTGTATAATAATAGACAGAGGGAGTAACTGACTTTTTTTTAAAAAAAATGTATCCATATCAAATATAAAATTATTATTTATATTATTAATCCTTAATAGCCACTTTTAAAAATTCATGACAAAATTTGTAATAATTATTCAGTTGATTTTTTTTTTGTATAATATTTATTATTTATTATGTACAAATAGATCTAGTTCAAAAATAATATTAAAATTTTAGAAAATACTCAAAATATAATTAATATATATGTTTTGTAAATGTGGGGAATTGAACCTTGTACCTCTTGCATGCAAAGAAGATAAAACAAAATTTATCATACCATTTGAGCTACATTTCATTTGTTAATATTTTTAAATTTTATAACAAAATTAGTGATATTTTTTTGGCCCAACATTGGCCCAACATTTTGTTATTAGATAAGTATAGATGTTAGTACATGTTAATTAGATTAGCACAATTTATCAAGGGCATTATTGAAAGACCAATGAAAATTTACATTAAAAATAGCATAGAGACAGTTAAAAGGGAATATCATTTTGAATAAAATCGAATATGTGAAAAGGAACGGATGGAGTATAAAATACGATGGTCTTAGATTATTAACTGTCTCCCTGACAATACAAATTACAATAGTTGTGCAAACTGCAAGACAAAAATTTGTGTTAACTAAAGTTCACGTTGAACTCTATATTTTTAATATCATTATTATGTGCGCACTATCGTTGTTAGCCTGTTATTATAAACTTTGTCACTCTTATGTATAAATGCTATCACTGTTTTAAAAAATATCTTATTTTTAAATAATAATAATATTTATACATAATAATCACATAGTTTATGTATAGAATTCATTCATGCTGCTTAGGGGAAATTCGTATATAATTTAAAGAAATATAAATTGTGTTGTCGGCATATTGTAGTAGGGCAACTTTTTGAATTTAAATATTTCCGTCATATTAAATACAGAATAAAGACAAGGGTAGCAATTTTCATAGACAGTATTATTGAAAATCCAATGTTCTTTAAAAATAATTATGATTTAAAATCAATCCTGTAATCATAGCTATCATATCACTAATACACATTTGAGCTTTGACAGCTGTGAAAAATGACCTTGGAGAGCGGTTGCGGTTATAACCGCTCTCCAAGTATCGATTATCCAAAGCTTGGGCGGTGATAAAAAAAAGCTCTTTGTCAAGAAAAGACTTGGACAGCGGTTTTTTTCAACCGCTTTGGCAAGATTTAGCTTGGACAATGATTTATCAACCATTATCTAAGTTAATATATTTTTTTTAATTTAGTTTTTATATGTTACATAGACAACGGTTATTAACATTTGTCAATATTTTTTTAATTATTAATTTATATTTTAAAAATCCTATAATAAAACTATAAACCAAAACTTATATATACGTCCAATACCATATATCATAAACCAAAAATCATATAATAAAACCATAAACCACATATATATATACCAAAACATCAAATAAATTAATAAACATACACATCATGAAATAAATAAACATACAATCGTAAACATACGTCAAATACACCAAAAACATGAAATATATATCATCACAAATATATAATTTAATTACATCTTTGCCAATATTTCAAACAACATTCACTCAATATCGTATGAATATAAGAATCGATTGTAAAAGGTACCCGAATCAATCGTTTTTCCATTTCTCCAGTCTTTTCTTAGAGTAAGACTTGAGCTCATGTTCATAGACAAACTGCAAACAACGAATCAATCAATATAGTATGAATTTTTATTCAATCAATAATAATTTAAATAAATTGATAAATTGACTTACATTGAGAGGAATGTTCGTTAGAGAAGCGCGGATTATATCTTCTATAAAGCAACACACAAAATGTCAACAATGTCATTATCTCGTTGCCTCGGAACCCTGTTGATTAACAATTATAATCACGTATTACAATTATGATTTCTTTCTATTAATTAGTTTGATAATTTACTAAATTAAATTTACCTTAATGTTAATCCAGTTCACTTTATTTAACTTAGATCTTGAACCTTGACTCTGAAGGCGACTCCGATACATCGTCATCACACTATTATTATTATAATTAAAAAATAAAAATAGATTAAATATGCATAATTTTAAAAGTAAAACAAATCATTGTATAGAATATTAAAAATGAACTTACGCTTCCATATATGAAACGAGATCAGGGCGATTTGAATAAACTCCATCATGAGCTGGGTCCATAAAATACACACTTAATGTATTCATGTGTATATATTATATTGAGAATATTAAAATTAACTGCAAATTTAGCATATATATGTGCAAATATTATAAACATGAATACAAATTTTAACGAAATGTTTATCACTCACCCACATTTGGTGGCCAAAAAATGAGATGATCGCTCCCAGTTAGATTCAGCATATGATTAACTAACCCATCCATGGTCTGTACCTTATCACCCATTATGCAAGACACTTGTGGGGAGACAAAGGAGTACATTCCACTTGCTCGGTTATCTTTGGAGAGATATACCTCACCCAAATATCTTTAACCAACATATATACGCTAATTAATATTTAAAAAGAAAATTAAACTATACAGAAAGTGAATATTGAGAATTAGTAAACACATACCGAGGTAAAGGGCTATGGTGGTTGCACTCAACCACTCGTCATTCAAGACTTGGCGCAAGACATGTTCCTGTTCGGCGAATTCTTGGAAAGTATTCGATGAAAGTGAGCAAGCATGAGAAGCTGGACGATCTCGAAAGCATTAGACGATACCATCCGGTGCACCTTAGATTGTACATGATCATCGTGATCTAAGTCTCCAGTCATGGGAGAACCAAGTCTCGGCCTTGATGGAGTCCCTCGTTCTCCCTCCTCGAATGTCTCGACACCCCTCGATTTCTCTTTAGCCTTTTGTGGTGATTTCCTGAGAGGCATTTGTGGTGTCGCAGATTCTACAATTAATTTGCAATATTATTTAGAACCACAAATAAGATAATGAACTTTAATAACATATATTTTACCCTCATGGTCTTTAGAGACCAAGTTGTTTCGGCCATTCGATGAAGTGCCCGACCTTGCACATTCCTCTTGTGACGGCTTCATCGATTAGTTTTGGCACCATGAATCCTCTTGTCAATTACGGGTACATCGAGTGTGACCCTCACGAAACCGGGAGTGATGGGATGAACATGAATCATTCCATGGGAGCTTGTGGTAACGTTCTGTGGCCACCAACCGTCGGGATCCTCCAAATAAAGGTAGCAAAATGTCGTTGGTACATTCAAATAAGATATTTAGTTAGAAAATTTTAATACACTAGTCTTTAATTAAAACAAATGTGAGACATGCATATCTCGATACACGAGAGACATTTTGAAGTGCCTCAATAAAAAGTCGTCCCTAGGGTTAGTGAAAACATAGCATTAGTGACACTATGTTCACAAACTTGCTCCTTTCGATGACATTTAAGGCTCGTTCTTCTCTCGGACCTCAACGTTCCACATCTTTTGAAACAACTTGGCAACTTTGTTCGTTAGTATACCCACCATATTCATGGCTTGAAGACCGGTGCCATTGCTAAAGATGTCTTAAATCCTCCATATCCGACACTTTAAGAAATGGCGGAGGGATGCTCTGGCGACCCATAGCCCGAATCCAAAGCAGATCATCGAAAGGCGAACATGCGGATGTCGTAAAGGCGTCATGGTGCGAGATAGACGCTCCCGAATCACAAAAACAAAAGATTATTATTTAATTATTTGTTTATAAATAATAGTTTGTAATTGAAAGATAAATTAATGGATATATTACCACTTCTTCGATGATGATCGTTGTGCCTTTGGGATCGTGAATATTCCCACCTCGACCCTTTACGGTAGTCGAAATAAGTCGAAGCGGGTAACAATATGCTCTCTCTCTCCAACTTTTTTTTTTTCTTTTTCTACGATAGTGATGAGCGTGCCGCTTTATTAGATATATTAAAAGTGAATATATATAAAAAAAAATTAAAAGTTAGGATTTTGATCTCACCATATTTTCTCTTATTCGTGCATAACCTTTGTTCGATCCACGATATATCGCGCCTCCATCGACTTGGCTTGATCGCAATTTTTATTACTCGATTCTACAATTATAATAGAAATATGATAAACAACTGAAAAAACTTAGGGCATTAGAAATTGAGGAAATTACATTGATCAATTTTTACGAAATCATCCTCCATAGCTCTGCTCACAAACTCCTCCCAAGATGGAGCCACCATAGGGCTATTACGATCTGGGGGGGGGACTAAGCCGAGTAAAGACCGGTTTCCGGATCTCGTGTGTTACTTCTCAACCAAGTCCAGGAAATTCTTGGCCATTACTCGTGGTTGCGACAATATTTGCTTCTTCTTTGTGTGGTCAAGACCTCTCGAATGTAGTCTATCGCATATAACATAACAATATAGTAAATTTAAAGGGTCATACTACAACTTTCAATAAATATATAATTAACATACCGTAAGCTCGTCCCATAATCTTTCCTTCAAAGCGAGTCGGTTTGGGGCTACGCCCGATCCTTGGTGGCGGCAAAGACGATAAAGGATCACGCTCCGATTGCGGCTCAATGTAGAAGGACAACGGCTTACTCTCTTTTCCTATTGCCTGTCCAAACTCATTGAACGATAACTGCAATAACATAGTATTTAATTAGGTTTAACGATCAATCAATATATTTATCGATTTCAAATAGTTCAATTGTAATAAAATTACCTGAAGTGTTTTCCCCTTGCTACGATCTCTCTTAATAGATGACATGGTGACTATACCCCGAGTGCGCTTCTCCCCGGAGCTGCTAGTGGTGGTGGGAGCATCAGTGTCACACTCTCTCAAGTCATCAGGATGTTGTCGATCATATGCACCATGATCATATGCGCCATGATCTCCATCATCATCTCCATCATCTCCGGGATATGGAAAACTAGACATGATCCTGTAAAGCAGAAGAAACAACATTTAATAAACAAAAAACAAACAATATTCAAAACTATGCTTAAATCCTCACACAAGCATATTATCAAACACCTTGAGTGCATCAATTGTTCATATCTAAATTAGCATAAAAAATCAAGCCAAGCCACACAATATGTATTCATCTCTAACAAGTTGTTCATCTCTAACACTAACAACATTAATCCTAATAAATTAACACTAATTTATGTTTAAATCCTCATCTAGTAAGTTAACCGTGTGGTTATACTTGTACCATTACAGATATATATATACATCTTACTTCATGTTATTTTGTCCTTATGCACCCTTGTTAGGAAGCAAGGTATAAAGATTAATCATTCTTTCTCAATAATTGAAAACTCACTTGACCTGCTGCTGCTTTAACTCATCAATAATACTAATAAAACAAGCTAGCTATAGCTATAGATCCATTAACAAAACTTAACACTCTTGTTCCTAATTTTTTTAGTAAAATAACTAATATTGCAACAAATCACTAAGCCAAACACTAATGCTTACAAAAAAGTGACTTGGTCATGTAATATTGGAAACTAGGCTCCACTTTCAAAACATGAAAAAATCTTGAGCATGTGCAATAAGTTAATTTGCAAGTTAAAGAATCAAAACACACACACACAAGGAGATGTTTAAGTATTATGAAAAATTTGAAACAAGTGATGTTTCAAACTGGAGACGGTACGGTACCTTGAGGCTAACCAGAATAAACCCAGCCTCTAATTCTAACCATTCAAAGTGAGGTTTTCAGTTCTTCCAAAATCCTTACTTAAACCTTGTCAAAATCTTATCAATGAGAATTAACATGATTCAATAACAAAAAAACCAAACCCAACAAAAAAGGCATTAAATTCCACATAAATTCATCAAGAGTGAAACAAATAAGACCCACAATTATAGCCCTCAATCCTTAATAGCGCCGGAAAAATGAATAAACCAGAGTTCAGATAACACATTGCAAATAAATTAGAGGGAAAATTGATGTTCTCTTACCCCTTAACAAGTAACGAAAAGCACGAAGAAAAGGGATAAATCAAAACGAAGAAGACATCAAATAAGAGATAAATAGAGAAAATACCTAGAAATTTTGGTGAACGGAACTGAAAACGGTGGCGGCGGTAGGGGAGGACGACGACAGATGGTTCGATTTGGGGGCCGGGAGAGGGAGGAGGAGGCTAGGGCTTCGATCGATATATATCAACTGGTTCAATTCGCGATTTGGGTGTATATATATTATTATCCGAACACTTGGACAGCGGTTCATAACCGCTGTCCAAACTTTACCCTTGGACAACGGTTCATAACTGCTGTCTAAACACTTGCACAACGGTTCTCAACCGCTTTCTAAGTGTTAAACTTGGACAGCGGTTTTGAACCGCTTTCTATCCTTTTTTTTAATTAAAACCGCTCTCGAAGCTATAGCTTGGAGAGCTGTTTGAAAAAAGGGTTGTCCAAGTGCAGCTGTGCAAGCTCAAATGTGTAGTAGTGTATACAATTAGACTGCAATCGATTCGCCATAGTGGTGATTAATGTTCATAATTTCCTTGTAGAAAATAATGAATAACATCAACTAACATTACAAGATGTGTAGTTATGTAATATACAATACATAAATTGGTGCGACATATATATTTTGATCGTCCAAAAAATTAGAGACATGTTTATAATTTAATGACGTGAAAAGGTACCATGAGAATCAAAAGAAAAGTTCATTTGTGAAATGGACCTGGTAAGACTTGCATTGAAGTTGGAGTACTCGAGGTAAGTATGGATCCAACCTAGAGGAGAGAAGATCGTGATTCAGTTATATGATTCATATGAACTCGGACGTGGATTTTTTTGAATCAGGCAACCTCGTCCATTAACATGTATAGTGACAGTACCGAGAGGAGTGATACCGAGTGGGATAAAAGTATGGGATATGCTTATTTGAGTAAGTAGAAGACCTGACACGAGTCAAAAAGACCTGGTCTAAATAACCCTTCACGAGTGAGAACCGGTGAAATCATCTCCACTATGTAAAAACCCTAGGGAAACAAGAGATCAATTATGAAGACATCGTGGGGGGCTTATCTTGTGAGGCTCAGTGAAGTAGTTATTTTATCATCTCTTATATATTATGAGGTACACATAACACACATTTATGAAACACACATCAAATTACTTCAAATACATGCACTATTTTGATATTGATACATAAAAACTCATTTGTTGAATATTGTGATTCCAATTTGTAGTTTATATCCGAGTATCTGACTTGAGCTTCCAAGTCTCCGTGCTGAAAACTCTCCCCCCGTATTTTTAGGTGGTTTTGCTCGAGATTAATATAGCTTTATAGAAATTTTACCCCCGCATCTTTGATTCAGGTGGAAAATTTCAATTTACAATATCCCATGTGTATTTTATTCATCGCAAGTATATAACTCCTTATCGATTTTCATTTGGAATACAACTAGCCAATTAAATAAATAAAGATGATGTGAGATGGGCCTATACAAACAGCCTATTAACCTAACTAAGAAACTGATCAACTAAGTATGCTGTAAGCCCAACGAGAACTACTGAAGTAAAAGGTCAATGGACAGTATTTTATAAATTTAATTTAAGCATTATATATACATATATAATACTCCCTCCGTCCCAGTAATTGTCCCGTTTCTTTTTGTTGTTTTGTTTAAGGAATAATAATAAAATAATTAAAATGAAGGGTAGTTTTGAGTATTGGGAGAGAAAAAAAAGTATGTTAAGTAATGAGTGAAGTAGTGAGCGATATTTTTTGTAATATTGTTTGAAAAATGAGGATAAAAATTATGGATATTGGAGTTACTTTTTTCTTTTATGAAATGAGAAAATTATAGTGGAACATCCATAAAATGAAAGCGAGACAAGTATAATGGAACGGAGGGAGTATATACCAAGAAAAAAATGACGTGTCCCCATACTGGGTCCTCATCAACTCTTCCCTTTTCAAATATGTCTTTCTATATTGTCTAGTTGAACTTTCTCTTTGTTTTTCTAATTATTATCTATCTGAAACTCTCTCCCTCTATTTGATTCATCCTCCAAATATATTTAAATATAACTAGAATTATAAAACCCATATTCGTGTAATTCCTTACAAGTTACAAGTTATTATCTAGTCCATTAATGAAGTGAATTATATAAAGGAAAGCCAATGATGAACCACACCACCAACAAACTTCCGGACGCAAAATATAAATTTCATCATTGCTCGCGAATTCAATTTCTACTATTTCATTATTAATATACTAAGAATAAGACTAATGTTTTGTGTCAAAAGAATAAGTTATTAGTATATTTTATTATTTTATATATACGTGTTTACAATTAATATAAAATTTTGTGTTACATGAAACGTGGTACAATATAGCACAAACCAACATTCATCCCTCTTAAATTGTTAAAGCCTAAATGATTGAATTATATTATGTCTCACCGTGAGACGGTCTCATGCAAGTGTATCTTTACAATTAAAGTCGTTAAGAAGTAATTAAAAATAATCGAGATATATAATTCGATTTGATTAACACATAAACTTCTCTAATTTGATTGACCAACTAAAAAATGTACAAAGTAGGCTTCCTTAGTCTCATACTTATTAAATATTAATTTATTATTTACACGGTATTTAATGTAAGAGTATTGTGGTGAAAAAATAATTTTTAATTGAGGGTATTACCGTATTGTAGATCTTTCTATTTTACCATTAAAATAGATGAGGGGAAATTACTGATAGGTACCATTTTTAAAAAAAAACTTACTAGCAGGTACAAAATAGTTGCATATATGTAGGTACAATTGCACTTTCAAATGCAATTTTATTTGTATATTAATCTCATTATACTTACTTAGAAGTTTTTTTCAAAATTTTTTGTTTTGTCAGTAATTACCCCAATAGATAGATGAAAATATAAAATGATTTTAGTGTGTATTGCAATTTGCATGAGATATAATTTTGAAATGTTGATTTTAAAAAATAATGTTATTTTATTATAATTTATGGAAGAGAAAAAATAAGTACGGGATGAACTAAAATGAAAAAAATGTTCAATTGGGTATAAGATGACAGAAGTATATGAGTTCGAAAATAAAAGGAAGAAAATAGAAAAATAACAACTGGACTGTATCAAAGCCCAAAGAGTTCGGCGGGCAATTAAAAGTAGTAATTGGCCTTTTTACAGGTCCAATAAAGAGTTCAGTTAAGGAGTTGTCTCGGGAATGATATACTCCCTCTGTCCCAAACTTGACCGCACAGTCACTTTTGACTCGTGTTTTATTGAGCGAGTTGTTTATAGTATATGAAATTATAAAGTTATTTTTAAAACATGATAGGATAGATGAGGGGTAAAATTATCATACCCCAACTTAAAAATTTCAATATCATTTCAAATATTAATAAATAACTCGCTCGCTAAACAGAGTCAAATAGTGACTGTTTGATCAAGTTTGGGACAGATGTAGTATATGAAATATGTTTTTTTTTGTTTTAAATATCAACATTCTATTTCCGGAAAAAGTCGGTTTAGGCGCTGCTTAAACGGCGTCTAAGCTCTAGGCGGTTGTCGACGACCGAACCGATTTTGACTAGGCGTTGCCTAGGCAGCCGATCGGGGGCTAGACCGCCAATTTGGGAGCTAGGCGGATCGCCAATTCATTTTTCGTCCGATCAAGCGTCCAATATTAAGATATTATTTGATAATGAGATGTCTTGTTCTTATAATAAATTGATTATAAGATAAATATATCGGAAGCAACATTAAAATAGCAAAATTAGTGAAATGTACATAATCTACTCTGTCTAGCTATAACAAATTTTAAAACGCTCCATCAACATTAAAAATTAACATAATTTTTTTGTACAAAACGTACAGACGTGATACTCTTGCTTGTTGAGTAAGGCTTCCTAAAAAATCAAAGGAAGCCTATTGGGATTTAATGTATAATTAATTAAGGCATAAAATTTGTTGAGAATGCATCAAGTATACCAATCCAACTATAGTCATCATTGTCAACAATATATTGATGATCCCATGATTGAGTTTGAGGTGGTGCAGCCTTGTCTATTTCCTCGTTCCTTGCAAATCTTCCCCTCACTCGTGGCCGACTATCTGCTAATGTCTTCCTACATTCATACTAAATTAACACAATATAATGTTAGTTTATATGTACCAATATTATAGAATTGTTGATATATATCACTAGTTTTTGTATGCAGGTGTACCGTGCTTTATTATTCAAATGGTATTAATTGTTTTCACTAAACAATATCAATTAATTTTATTGAATAGTATTAGCAGTTTTCACTTAACAGTCTTAATTGAACAACATCAGCAGTTTTCATTGAACTCGGTGAATAGTATAAGTTGGTCACCATTAGTTTTTTTCAATGAGAGTTTTCTAGTTTATACTCATTGGATGCACAACATGGTGAAGTATGATATCAAATTGAAGGATAATTATTGTATGCATCCATGTACACCGTACACTTATATTGTATTTTAGAATCGTGCAACTTATTATACTGAAAGATGCAATTTATTTATATTGAAATGTGCAAACTTTTTTTCAATATTAAAGTGGTTTTCGAATTAATTACCTTGATCTTCTTGTTGAAGTTTCTTAGATTTCTCTTGCTTCTATATCTCTCAATCCTTGCCTTTTTCTCCTCGGGGCTGTACGGCGTTGCTCTGTTCATGCTCTCAATTATGCTGTTGGGGCACTCATCATTATGTTGTACGCCCTATTAATTGCAACATAAATATATTCACCTTTAACAATTAATATAAATAACATTTGAAAATTAAAAGAAAAAACTAACTCAATTAAAAATGTATATTTGTCTAGCTATGCATATAATAAGGATTTAAGGGACAATAAATTTTGTAATCATGAATTACCTGAAAATGATAGGAGATGGTAGGACTTTGTGCAGCATAAGTAGTACCATTAATCGAGTTGGGTGAACCAACATAGCTGCTGCACTCGCTGCTACTGTATCTTTGCTCTCCCGAAAAAGAGTCGTGCTCGTAGCATAATTTGGGATTAATTGGCACCAGCGACGGAGTTTGGATATTACCGAACATGAATTGATCATGATGTTCGTCCCAATGTTGTCCAAACATTTTTTTGTGATCAATTTTAAGTGAATTGTGAGTGAGAAAAAGAGAGATTGAAGTGGGAATTAATTAGTTGGTTTGATTTGGAAAAAGGCCAATGGCATATATATATATGTACATAACTTAAAGGCTAATGTGGGGATGGACATGACGTTGACCGTGACGTCATTTTTTTTTTTTTTGAAAGGGCGTTGACTTGCCAATCATGTCACACCACCACAACAAATTGGGGGGAGGTGGGGAGGATATTCAGAATTTCACATGCAAGGAAATA
This sequence comes from Stenogyne calaminthoides, assembly GCA_037126765.1. NCBI lineage: Eukaryota > Viridiplantae > Streptophyta > Magnoliopsida > Lamiales > Lamiaceae > Stenogyne > Stenogyne calaminthoides. The sequence goes on from JBBCBC010000019.1 coordinate 30,324,998, forward strand.
AGAAAAATAAAAAATAAAAATTCAATTTTCTTGCTTTGATTTTTTATAGTTCATGCATTGACTTGTTTATAGTGTGCCGTCTTCCACTGATATTGTCAATTTAAACCGTCTTCACATGGGTTGTCAGATCTATGATAATTCTTTTAAACATCGTAAATTGCATGTTTAATATAATTAAGGCAAATTCGCGTATGCAATTATTCTATCGTGCAATTGGTGTATTTTAGACTATCTTGCTGCATGAGCTCATTACGCACAAAATAAGTTTTTTTTAGCACAATCATGCTTAGTTCACAGTATTACAGACGCAAAAAGTAACGGGGAGTTCAATCATAAATTTTGGTGGGTCAATTCAACATTGAGAATTTTCATAAGATCGAGAAGGTCTAGCAATCTCGTGTTACATCATATTGACAATTAAATAATATCTCTTGATTAGCCTTAACAAAGTCTTCAAAATGGGAATTATTTAGATTAACAAAAGATTTGCCTAGTAATTGAGTCCTCTCATTGAGGAAAATTAAATAAAAGAATTAATTCCGCATCATTTTACAAGTTTGAATTTTTAGATTTGACATAATTCTTTCATGATATTAGAGTATCTGGCTCAGTCCAAATTATGTGTTCGATCGTTGGGCCTCCTTCCAGCGAGAGACAGATGGTTATTTCATTTCCACTCTCTACAAGTTCATGACTTTTTAAATGGTATTTAAATTTTTTCAAGTATAATATAAGATACAATAATTGAAAAAAAAAAAAGATCCTAAGAATCAATTATTTGCCCCACGAATCATACAAGAATCCTTTTGCTGCATGACTTATTTGGTGCACTCGCTAGTAGTCCCTTGTCCACAGGACACTTGCTAGTGCACTTTTACTTATTTATTTATTTAGTAGTGAGTTGAAAAGGTGCGTACATATATATATATATATATTTATGTAGACACATTTGTATAGTCAGCTCAGAGTAAAGCGTAAATCACTTTTTCAGTCTCCATACATTGCCCCATGTTTTTTGGGATTGTACATTTCAGGCTTCTTGCACGCGTTCTAATATCATACTTATGTTTTTCTTTATCATGTAATTGCCAATCTTAGAAACATAATTAATTTAATGAGAGAAATGATGCTTCATTCACTATGGGACAGAGACACTAATGCTCAAACATTGTCGTCTCATGAGACTGGATTATAACATGCATTTGACTGAATTTATCAGAGTTTTCAGAATCTAATCGAATCGACCGGTTCAATCGATTGAATCAATCTAATTACCCTCTAAAATTGTTTTTACGGTTGAACCAGAAAAAAATCGAGAAGAACCGATTTATTTAACAGGTAAAACTGGTAGAATCGGTAAATCCTAATTTCTATCATCTCTATTTTAAAATTTAATATTTTAAATTGGGTCGTGTTGTACATAAGCTCTATTGTGTTTGCTTCCGTATGAAACTTATAAGTTATAAATTTAAATCTTTGTAAATGCACATTTATTTATTTTTTAACGTAACATAAGTAATAATTTTAAAAAATAAGCATAGAGATTGTTTAAACGATTTGACCGTTTGTCCGATCGGTTGAACACGTCAATCTGTACCCAATTGGGTTTGGTCGTTGGTTTTGGATTTAAAAACACGTTGATTATAATGCAATTAGCTAAATTAATTACTAGGTTAATTAATTAACCCATGTCGAAGTGAACTAGCTAGGTTATATAATTATAAGAAAATTAATGCACTTAATTTTTTATTTTTTTAATTGGGCGCGGTTCCTAGCCCTTCACACTTTTAGATCTCATAATATCTACCTAGTGAGAGATCCCTCCATAAAACCCTACTTGCAATATGACTACAAATAATAAAATACCCCCACCACTTAGTTTGAATGAGGATGGTCCAAAATTTGGGCACATTATCAAGCTCCATGTGGGAAGCACACACGCACCAAATTATGTGTTCATAGCCTCCTAGGTTAGGGATCAAACCTAATAACAGCATAAACTTTACATTACAAATTAAAATTCATTTTTGGTCTCATAGGACACGGTATCTCCCGATTTTTGGTCCCAACTCACCACTTTGGCCCCAAAATTATTTTTTTATGTAATTTTGGTATCATCGTTACATTTTCTGATAAAGTTAGATACAATTTTGATCTCATAGGACACAATACTTCAAAATTTTGGACAAATGTAAATGATGATCACATTTTGACTAATTAGATTTGTTATATGAGCGATTCAAAAGAAGTCAATGTCATGGTAGGCTTTTGCATGACTTCTTCTTACCACTATCATGCATGAGAGAGATCATAGTTCTTCCCCAATTTCAAGAAAGAGTTGACATTTTTCATCATTGCCAGCCCCCACTTAAACACATCTCAACTTCAAAGAAGAGAATTCATAGATTAGATTGGTTACTAATATTCCTAACATGCTTGAACTCTTTTAGGACATTCCTAGATTATAGTTATCTTAATACAATCTTAAAAAATAGTGTAACCCACCATCTAGGCTCCACATTTCATGTTTTGTATAATAAATCAATAGCAAAATGTGCTTTAAAGGAATATACTGGTCAAAGGGGTAAATTGTAATGCTAGTTCCACATGAATTTTTCATAAATACGTTTGATACTTATATTAAAAGATTGTTCTTGTTTTTTTGCAATTTTTGTGCCGATCATTAGCTATTTGATAGAATTCGTCGTTTGAACAGAATTTTGAATTTCGGTGGAACCAAAATTTATCAAAAAAGATCAAATTCATAAGATTTTTGAAGGCGCGTGCGTATTTCACGCATTAACATTCTCTTGTTTTGAACGAAAAAATCTTATAGGACCAAAATTATGAAGAACATGACCATTTTCGTGAGGCAAAAACCCCATGGGATGCTATTAACCCCTGATAAAAGCTTACTGTTTAATCATATGTGCCTGAATCATAATCATTTTGTGCCTTTAACAAGATTTACAATTCAGTTTATAGTGTGTGGATAAGATATTAATTGCTAAGTGCAAATATGAATTTTGAAATGCCATGACATTTCTAGAAGTACATTTTTTATTGGGGTTCAATGCGTGGAATTGGATGATTCCCTAAAAATCTACCCATATGATAGGACAATGTATATAAGATAGGTCTCCTGTCCAAATTATATTTCATCTCACCGTGATCGATTAAAGTGATTAATTTCTACCCAGGTCATTAAAAAGAAAAGTACAAAATATGAAGGGTTATATTGAAAAAAAACACCACCATTAGTGTTTTTATCAATTACAATATATTTTTTATTTGCAATTCGAGACACCATATTTTTAAGTTTTGCAATTTCAAGCATCTGTCGATTTTTCGACAACTATTAAATCGCTTCTCCAAATTTTTAATACATTATTTTTCTTAAAAGTTATTTTAAAATTAAAAAAATGAAAAAAAAATGTTTTTATTGTTGTCGAAAAATAGACATATGCTTTGAATAGCAAAATTTAAAAAGGTGTTGCCTTAATTAAAAAGAAAAAATAAATATATTGTAATTGTTATTTTACTTTTGCTAATCCAGCCATTTACGAATTTTATGAATTTCGATCCAAACCCAGCTTTGAATTAAAATAATTTTGAGAACTTGTGAAATATCATCATAATTTGGGGTAGAGTTCCGTGTCATTAATTTACATATATGCAGGAGAAATTATCATTCACGCACCTCTTGTGCACAGTGCACCTTCTAATGTAGCAGCAATGTGGTTTTTTTTAGCGACTACTCCCTCCGTCTCTTAGCAACTTGCATATTTTTCTTTTTCGTCCGTCTTTTATTAACTTACACGCTTAAAATGACAAAGAATCTCATAATCTCAATCCTACAATCTCTATTCTCACAACCTCCACCCTTCATCTCCTTTAAAAAATCAACAAAACACTAAAAAAATATTTTTTCTTAATATGTGTGTCAAATCAAATGTGCAAGTTGATGGAGAGTACTTCCTAATCAATAGTCAAAAGATAAAAGAATACTTTTTATTTAGAAAAAAAATAGATAGAAGAATATTTACGAGCACAGTTTGAGGAAAGCCGTAAACAATGATTCCAAAACAGTTTCGCCACTAGAGAAGAGACTTCACCCATCATTTCAAATGATTGATTACAACTTTTAAATATTAATTACTAATTTTCAGAAAAAATAGTTCGCGGATAACTTAAAATTTAAGGTATACTTTCATATAAAATATTTCACGGATTTAAAATCTATGAAATATGATTCGTGGGTCGGAATTAGAAACACATAAACATAGAAGAAATATTTCGTGGAACCTGTACGGGTCAAATCGGACCGAATCGAATTTGTCTATAAAATTCGCACAAAAGAAAACAACAAGACTCGCTCCATAGATATGTGTTACTATAATGTCTAATATTTGATACTGTAAGTACAAATATGTGTTACCGTAAAAATAAATAACACATACTTATTTTTTCCCGTACATATATGTGTCTATAACACTATAAAAAACCATCTTTTAGAGAAAGAAATTAACAATGGTAACCAAAACCGTCACAATATGCGATGGTTTTGGTCACATGGTTAAAATCTTCAAGTTCAGCGATGTTTTAAAAAATATCGCTAATTGCAACGATTGTTACGCCGATTTTGAAAAACCATCACTATTAGTGACGGTTTTTTTGATTCACGATGGTTTATAATAGATCAAGTTCTGAACCGATGCTTTTAAAAAATTTCGCTAAACCGCCCTTTTGCAAAAGTTTTGAACCGTTGCAAACGCCGAAAAAAAAAGCGGTTTTTAAAAAAACCATCACATTATTAGTGATTGGATTGGTTTTTATTTTTGGCAAAATAGATGTTGCCGGAAATTGAACATAATGTTTTTTCATAAAACGGTGATCGAACGACGATGGTTTATAGCATCGGTTAGATCGCGGACGCGGTTCAACCGGGCGGTTCAACCGTTTTTCTATGTTTAGTTAAAAAACAAAATAAGTATACACCTACAAAAATTTAAATATATATTTTATAACTTTTCATATCATAAACCTCATACATTTTTGCAAAAGTTTTGAGAAAAATGTAAGAGGAATATAAATTTAAAATTTTAAATAAAAAAATTAATAATTTTTTAAAAAAAAAAAAAGTTATTTCGTTGAACCGGGTTTTTGACCGGTTAAATACCGCAGCACCGGTTATACTGCTTTTTTTTATTTTTTGGCAAAATAGATGTTGCCGGAAATTGAACGAGTAGAACATTTCATGCACGCCAACGAGTTCATCCCTCCTCGTTCTTCATTTTAATGGCAAATTTTTCAACTTTTACCCGTTTATTTTCGTTTAGGATATATATGTACGCATATTATCGTCATTAATTGAACATATTTATATAATTTATCGTTTTTTATTTGTATGTTCGTACGTATATGCATATAATTTTATATAGATTGGTGATAGATTGAGATTTAGGATTGTTTTAATTTGTTTTTAATTGATTATATATTGAGGTTTAAGATTTTTTTAGATATACATTATGATTAAATTTAATTAATTGATTAACTCAATTAGTTTTAATTGTTGGTTAGTTGATGTTAGATATTAGAATTGTTAGATTGTTGGTTGACTAGGAGATGAATTTGACTCAATTTAGTCAACACTCTACCGAGATTTATTTATTTGATTAGTTAATTGGTAGTTAAGTATGTTTAGGAATTTTTTAAATACATTATGATTTAGTGATATATGTTAAATTGTTAGTTGACTAGGAGATGAGTTTGACTCAATTCAATTGAGGCTCTGAAATTTCATAAAAAATTTATTTAACAATTACATAATAATTTATTAATTTATAATTAACTGTATTGTAAATTAATTAGTTAATAAGTTTAATGTAGATGAGTGGTCAAGGCGGTGATGAGGTCCCTCGTCATACCCAGTAGGGCGTTGAATGTAGGAGGAAGAGGGTACTCAGACTTCCCATCCAGATGCCCTCTCCCTCACAACCTCGCACCCATCCGTCCCCCACAGTCCGCATATCGTCGTCCTCGCAGGCGCGCGGACCCTCAACCTCGCAGGCCCGCGTCCCTCCACCCATACATGAGATGGTGTATAAATTAGCACCAATCAACATTTTTTCATTCCAAAGTGTTAAAGCGTTAATGCTCAAATTATTTTTCATTTCACTGTGAGACCGTCTCACACAAATGTGTCTTTTTTTTTATAATTAATTGATGAATAATTTAATTCTAAAATTGATATTGTTAAGCTCGTTTAGGCTTGTATAGAGTCGAGTAAACTCGAAAAAAAAATTGTGAATATTCAATAACTAAGCTCAACTCGATAATAAATAAATCAAGTTCAGACACTTTAAACTTGACTTGGCTTGATTATATCCCTATGCCACACAGATGTAACATTCTCATATGTCAATGTCACGTGGGATTTATGTCTATGATCCGAATGATATCAATGACTCATTTTCTACATTGGATTAACATGAAAAAAGATTGATTCGGCCTTTAATGGGTCCATAATATGACAGAGATTTGTAAAAACGTCTTTAAAGGCCGAAAGCCAAAACTCAATTAACTAGTGCTCATCTATCTTCCCCAGGGAACAATATTTTGTGAGTTCAAACTTATATTTTTCCACACTCGCACGCATATATATAAACATAAATTTAAACAGATACCTTTTATAATAACTATTTTAAAGAAAACCTAAATTTAAGAATTCTCCATGTATCTTATAGATATGGCATTTCTAACACAATAAACGACCGATGTCAACTTCCCAATATGATGGGGATTCATATTTATATTACTACAAAACGACTGATATTTAGTGTGAAAATAAACCTTGTAATTTTTCACTCTTTCAATTTTAATCTTAAAGACTTCAATTTTGATCTTTTATGCTCAAAATTATGAATTTTCGCTGAAATTAGCACGTGGGGCGCATGTGACCAAATTGGGAATTTTCAGATTTTTGGCCAGTTCACACGCGTAGAGTGTCCCCAACCTATAAACATGTGAGCATGTGACTGATTTAGACTTGAAGAATTTTCAATTCAATTCTTTTTTTGGGTTGAGTGCTCTGTATGAGCGTGATCTGACCGACAAATTAAAAATTCCTAAATTTAAATTGGTCATGGGAGTCTCATATGCTAATTACGGTAAAAAAAAATCAAAATTTCCTACAAAAATGTTTAAAATTGACATCTCGAACTAAAATTAAAAAAAAATAGGACTAAAAATAAAATCGACTTAAGTTACAGATTTACAGACTAGTTTTGATAAATTCTCATGAAATAATTCATTGCCCATTCAATTCTTATTTCTGATTAATTTATTGTCCTCACAAGAGAGCATAATTATCTATAGGGTGAATGCAATAAGCCAATTATCTGGAAAAGAGAATAATTCATACATATATACTTGAGTATTGACTGAAGTGGAAAGGTTCAACATCAATTGAGAGGACTATTTTCAAGTTATAGTTCTTAATTGATTTATGTTGGGATGTAACTGAGAGTTGAAATAAAATGAAGAAGTGATATAAAGAGGCTTAAATGGAAGTCCATAGATAAGGTTAAAAGAGCACTATGGTCATTTTCACTAACATTTTTGTCCAAAAAGAGCAAAGAAAGAAGCTAAGCCATAGCCTTTTTTGGTTAAAAGATACCAACTATCTTTATCAATCAAAACATATGGAACATGTCAAACTTATTGTGCACCACTTTTTATAGTTGGGTAGGTTCCTAATTACTAATTCCATTCTTTCAAGTTAAAACTTTTACATGGTTGTAGGCTAACCATAATTTTATCTATAAGAATTTAAAGATTCATTTAGATTTATTGGGAGGGGTAAATTTTAAAATTATTTTATTTTAGAAACTCATATTTGATAAAAGATTTCGTAGATGCATATAAATTAATTTGTATTATAGCAATTATATTTAAGGTGGAAGACGAGGTCCTTGTTGGGCTGACATAAACTAATTTGTTCTTTTTAAATGGTCCATTAATAGTAGGGACCTAATTATAATTTAACTTAAAATTTCTTTTGTATTATAATAAAATTTAGAAACTTGGGGTTTCAGTAAAATCAAATGTATTAATAAAATCTTAGTGAAATAATCTATGGGTCATGAATTTGACCATTTTCGACTCTTGGATTGTAAGTAGAAATTTCGACGAACTGGCTCTAAATTACAGAGCAGGCCCAATATTCATTATTCCTCAGATCCAAACCATGGCCTAATAAACATTCAAACTTGTAGATGCGTAAAATCAGCCCATTAAGATACATTAATGTTTTTTTTTTTTTTTTTTTTGGCGGTTAGACACTAAACTTAATTTACTTAAAGTTGGAGCAAACTCGAACTAGCAATAAAAGCTATCTATAATTTCAGCTTGGTCCTTGGTGTTTTCTTTAAATTATTACATCTTTCAATATTTGTTCAAATTAACCTCATGATTTGTTTAAATTATAATTACCTTTCAAAATTGATCAAAAATAACAATTGAAACCCGTAATTTTTTTTTTTAAATCAAGCCTTAATTTGACCAAAAATTATACAAAGATAGCCCTGAATTAGGGCATTATATAATGGTAACCAACGTTAAAATTTAACCTAAAATTTGGACCTTGAAATAAAACTCTTCCACTATAATTACTCAAAAGATTTCCATATTACCTAAACGATTCATACTCACATTTCCTTGTAAAAGAGTTACACTCTAGTGGATTAGGTTTATACATGAACTCTATTACAGTTATGTGTAAAAACTATCACTGTTATAAAAAAAAAATTCAATGTTTAAAAATATAAAATATTTTTTAAACAGTAAAAGTTTTTTTACATGATATTATTAATTTTTTAGCATAAAAGTGATATTAAAAAATCGAGTTCACCGTGAACACAGATGCACACAAGTTTTCACTCAAGTAGTTTACAGCACATATATTTCATTACAAATTTACAAAGCACATGATGAAGTAATTTAAACAAATACATCACACACACATATGATCACATAACCACTAGTAAGAAAATAAATCAATGAGAAATGGCAACCAGAGATTGCGACTGTTTCTCATACTTAAACCCCAACCCTTTAGAATCATCCGCACACCACACAAATATCCCATACAACTTCCCCTCACTTTTCAACCTACTACACGCCGTGAAAAACCCGCCGCCCGGCGCCAACCCGCCGCTAATAAAACTCGGCAACACCTTCCCGCCTTCGTAATTCTTACTCTGAGTCTCAAAATAGCTCAAAAACTCCCCCACCGTCGTCCCCTCGTCGTACGCGTAGAACTGAAAGTTGACGTAGTCGATCACGTCCCCGTACTCCTTCCACAGAGCCATGTAATCGCTCTGCACCTCGTCGTCGTCGAAAGGCGCGATGGAGGCAAAGGAAATGACGTTGTTGCCCTTGAGCGTGGATATCTATTAGCAAAATTAAAGAAAAAGAGTTAATTACACAGATATCCACAAGTTCATACTTTTAAATGAAAGGGAAAATGACTTTTTTTCGTCCTATAACTTTGCCAATTTTTAGTTATTGTCTTATTGACTTTTACATTGTGATTTTCGCCATGTAACTTACATTTTTGAATTTTTGTCCTTTTGACTGTTAAATTTAGATTTTCGTCCTATAATCAAAATTTAAAAGTCAAAAGGCCCAAAACGTCAAAAATGCGTAAGTTATTGGACGAAATTCAAAATGTAAAAGTCAATAGAACCAGAACTAAAATTTGGCAAAGTTATAGGATGAAGATCAAAATGTAAAAGTCAATAGAATCAGAACAAAATTTGGCAAAGTTATAGGACCAAATTTTTATTTTTCCCTAGATGAAATGAAATTATTTCAATACCAGCTTCCCAATGCAGGTGGCAAACGTGGATGGGTCCGTTTTGAAGTGCTCGTAGTCGATGTCAATGCCGTCTAAGTTGTATTCTTGGATGATTTTAGTGAGGGAGGAGACGGCGTTGGAGAGCCACGATTCCGGCGAGGAGGGGTTGAAGTAGGCGGGGCTGCCGTTTCCGACGGAGTCGCCGCCTAGGCTGAGGGCAACTTTGACATTGGGGTGGGTTTTTTTGATGGAGGAAACTTGGGAGGGGGTAAGATTGGAAGTGTCCCAAAATATGTTGAAGTCTCCGTTTGTAGGGGTGGGGTTTGATGAGGTGGTGTAGTCGATGGTGAAGGAGAGAATGAAGTGGAATTCGACGTTAGGGTTTACGGGGACGTCCGAGAATTTGACGTTGTTGAAGTCCGCGCCGATGTATTCGCGGAAGAGGTTCGAGTTTCCGGGGGCGGCCGTGGCGGAGGAGGACTAGGGTTTGGAGGGTGAGGAGAAGTAGCCCATTTTGATTAGGGTTGAATTGAAGATGGAATGTTTGGTTGAATTATTAATGGATGGAATGATTGTGTGTTATATAGGTAATGAATTTTGAAGCATGCATGATTAATATTGACGAGTGTAAATTATTTTGGGTGATTAATTGTGCGTGGCGTTGCAGGTGTTTTGTAGTGTTTTTGTTTGTGTTAAGGATTTGTATTTTGGTTGTTATAGGATTATTGTTTTGTTGTCTTATTTTGACTCTTAAGATGTTTCTGTTCATGCTTTCACATGGTTGTTGAAGATCACAAGTGGGATTTAAATCGAAATGGTTCCGTAATTTTGCACCTTTTGAAAAGGTCTCGTATATATTATATGTTTTAATTTAGTCCCGTATATTTTAATTTGTGCCGATTTAGTCCCAAATCGCCGGAGACCGGTCTACCCAAAAATGTTACGGGACTAAATTGAAACATGTAATATACATGGGATTAAATTAAAATATACAGGACATTTTCAATAAAGGTGCAAAATTACGGGATCATTTCGATTTAAATCCCTCATAAGTGGCATGCATGACACGCTGCAATGATAAAATAAGTTGAACAATATAGAATTAGGATTATGTTGAGGAAGTTGGAACCTTTTGTGTTAATTTTCATGTTCCATGTGTTAATTTTGTGTCAGTATAATGCATATAGTTCTTAGATATTTTTTATTCATATATTTAATTAGATTGGGAATTATACAAAGTGAAAGTACCACTAATATGAGTTTGAATCACAAATGGTCCCATAACTTTGAGTTTGAATCACAAATTGTCTCATAACTTTGGTCTTAAATAGATTTAGTTTTATAAGTTTTTTTATTGTTGATTTAGTCCCAATAATTTTGACAATGTCTAATTATAGTCCAAAATCGGTCGGAACAACGTCGTTTTGTCGTTTCAATTTGGAGTTTTTCGATGGATATTGTGACTATACTGCCACATGTAATCACGTGTATTTTGAAGTGTGTTTGACTAATTCTTGACATCAATTCTATTCTAATTTTATATTTTTTAATTTTTTTTATTATAAGCATGAAATTTCAGCTATTAAAAAATAAAATACTAGTGGCAGCCCAATCAGAACATCCGTCGGAAAGTCCAAAATGAAACGGCAAAACAACGTTGTTCCAATCGATTTGAGACTAATTAGAATTGAACATTGTCAAAGTTATTGAGACTAAATCGACGATAAAAAATATTTTTGGGAGGACAAAATTATGGAACTATTTGTGATTCAAACTCTAAGTGATACTCCCTCCGTCTCAATCTTGACTACTACATTACTGTATGCTTGAGTTTAAAAAAAATATTTATTAATATTTTATGTGATAAAGTGATAAAGTGTTGGGGTAGAAAGGAGAATTCAACTTTATTAAAGAGTATAATAATATTTATTAAAGTGATAAAGTGTTGAATGTATGAGAGAATGTCATATTGTAAATAAGTGGGTGTTTGAAGTGTGTGAGTTAAAAGTGAGTATCTCCAATGCTCCATTAAAAAAACCAGTTTTATTTCTATGCATCATTTTTCATGATCTAATGCTTCACTGTTTGGATTTTAACACATGGCCGACGACCATGGGATAATTAAATACATGTCGCTGATTGAATTTTAGTATTATACTTAATCATCCATATACATAATGAAATACAAAATAATTTATTAAAGTTATTAAAGATAATTTAATGTGAAGAACCATTCTCTCTCGAGACTGCTATATTATGATTTTATATGTTTTTTTAAAAGGTGAGTGAAAATGCAAGAGTAATTTGTGAAGCCACGGAAAATCAGCAAGACTTTACAACGTGAAGTTTGTGCATATGTGACCATAAACTTGGCAGCATATGTTTGTAATTTGTGTAGAGTGTGAAATTAAATTAAATGCATGTTTGCCGGAAGTCCCCAGTATCGACAAAATATACCTTAACTAATGTTGATTCGATGATCTATATTTTTATGGATGGAGTTTAGAATTTCAATTTAAAAGGTAAGATTTGTATTATAATGTTATGCATAGTTAGAATTCAAGAAATTGAAGGCGAATCCTTATAATTTTTTTTTTATAGAAGTTCTGATAAAAATAATTTAAATAATATATTAAAAATCTAAAGACTCTTTCATACACTTATCAATTGATATCATTATATTTATAAATTGAAATTATAGTATTAAATATTATAGGTGCTAGTTTAAAAAGACAGTAAAATTAATTTATAAGTGTAATAATATGAGTTTCATATCATGAACAAGTTTCACAAGAAACTTTGCGCTGAAAAAATTGGCTAGTATTTGATGTTCTACTGGATCCTAATAATAAGTTAGAAAAATAATCATAGAACTCTGTTTTACATGCATAATAGAATTATCCTAATAACAAGTTAGAATAATAATCACAGAACTCGTTTTACATAACAGGTTTTATTGAGATGATCTCACCTAAATTTTGTGTAAAAAATAATAATAATCAAATCCCTTGTAAAAAAATATACATATAAATTAATATTATAACATTTATTTATGAACTGATACCACCATATTTATAAACTAATATAATTATAACATTTTAATACTATACTTATTAATTTATAAGTGTCATGGTGTATATCAATTTCAGCAAATGCTTGTGTCCACCCTTTGCACTAATTTTGAGGAGAATCTTGAGAGAGTTGTGGGGAATATGGAAAGATACACCGTTTTGGGAAGGGGTGTGGGTGGGGGGAGAATCTTTGCAAGCAAAATTTCCGAGATTATTTCATTTGAGTCGGGATAAAGAGGGGAAAGTGGGCGATTTGGGTTTTTGGAAGGGGAATGAATGGCATTGGAGATGGAGATGGAGATGAAGATGGAGATGGAGGAGAGAGTTGAAAAGAGAGGTTGGGAGTCTTTTTATTCTTTGTTCTAATTGATTAGCAAGTTTGCTCTGAGGGCTGAAGAAGAGGATACGTGGAGATGGTCGAGCTCCCTGAGTGGAAAATATATCACGAGGGAAACGTATCATTTGCTTGCTGAAATTGGTGGTGCTGCTGGCCGCCTCAATTCAGAGTCAGAATCCGCCTTCAAGATGTTGTGGAATAAAATCGCTCCATTGAAAGTGATTGCTAATGGGTGGAGAGTTTTGTGGGACCGGCTTCCGACAAAGACAAACTTGCGTAGAAGAAACATTCTCAACTCCGATCCAAGGTGTGTTCTCTGCGGTGCAACAGAAGAAACTGGTAAACATATTTTCTTTGAGTGCATGGTGACATGATATTTGGATGGCTTGTTTTAGATTTTTTTTTTATCAGACAAAGTTAATTGTTAGTAATTTATACACCAAGTACTCAAATACTCCACGAGATCGTCAATCCACCTTATAACTTCTATAACTCCAAATTCGTTCCCAGGGGGAATCGAACCTGGGTCTCCCACTCAAATGAGGAGCCCAGTGGCCAGGTGGGTTAAGCCCCCCAGTTGGATGACTTGTTTTAGATGGCTTGGTGTCTCGTCTGCTTTACACTCTCATCTCTGTCTTAATATGCTCGGTTTCAGTAATATGCTTTCCGGTAAGCGTGGGAAACATATCTCCACCGCAATTTGGTTGTGTGTGACCTGACTGTTGTGGGCATATGGCGCGAGGTCGGGCCCGACCTGGAAAGAAACAGAGGAGGACCAGACCACATTTTGCGCAAGTATAACACCTCGCCAGAAAGGCAGAAACGAAGGCATGCCAAGCACCGGTATGCGACCTGGACGCACCTCGCAGGTCGCACACTGACACAAGTACGGAGCATTAATGGGGATGGGACCCGTGGCAGACGAGCAGTTCCAAGGACCTTACCTAAGAATGGTTTTAATCAGAGATGTGTCAGTAAAAGACGGAAATGATGAGTAATTATGAGTAGATAGACGGCCAAATCCCTGCAAATCCGGATTGGTCTCGGGGGACATCCCGGCGAGGTGTGTGAGCTCTTAAATACCTCGAACGACCTCCCAGCGACCTCCGACCTGGGTCACATCAATCATATAGCATTTAATATTTTGTAGAGCTATTTCCGGCTACTTGTCTTTGTAAATCGGGAGAGTGAGCTCCACTCTCCCAAACCTTATAAATATGGGTCATTTATGACCAAGAAAGGGGGAGGAATTAATACCTTACCAAATCTCTTGCAAATTTATTGCTCAAACTCTTACTCAATCAAGCAATCATATAACATAAATACCATCCACTTTACACATTTATTGTTTGTGTCACTAAGATCATTAAGCCACATCTTAATCCATAATCCTCATATTTTAGTACACAACAATTGGCGCTAGAAGGAGGGTACTCTTTAAGAAATATCGAGCTAAGTTCTTAGTGTTTTCTCATTGGAGTATTCCTCACGAATCTTCGGTACAAACTCATCTCATATACCCAAATATCTCAAAAAATCACTCAACCATGTCTCAAGCAACCCTCATCACCAAGAGGAAAGCCTTTTCAGTTTCATGTCGCTCTCGTGAAAGGGCTAATGCTTTCTGCCATTAGCAATCGCAAGGTGGGGACCCACCACGGGGATTGCTCAAAAGCTCGAACAGATCCGTACTCCAAAAGAAATCGATGAAGCCATCGCAGAAGTTCTGAAAAGCAAAGTCAAGTCTTGATCCCAGACGGTGACTCCACGCCCACAACTTGAACTAGAAGGCCCAAAGTAAGGGCAAAGGAGCGGCGCGGCGAGTCTTACAAGGATGGAGCCAACTACGAAGGGCCTCGCCAAGAAGAACCTCGCTACTAGGAACCTCGTCAGGAGGGACCTCGCCGCGAGGGAAGTGAGGAAGCCAACTCTCGAGGGACGCAACATACTCTAGTCTATCGGCGTAATCCGAACGAGGGGCCTAATCCCATTCACAAACGTCTATTCTCAGAAGGTTTCAATAGTGGCCCGCACCAAGTCCGCGGACCCCGGCGAGATCAGCCCAGGCCGACGCAGCGCAACTATGCCGAACTCGAAAGTTCGTGTTTAGGATCGGTAGCAAAGCCAAGGTGAACCGGTATCGGCGAAGTATCGGCGAAGCGAAGTCGGCCGCCTCGAGACGGAAGAACCCTTCACCTCGCAGACGGGAAGAACCCCTTCACCTTGCAGACGTCATTGAACCCCATCACCCCGCCGACAGTGAAGAAATTCTCCACCTTGCCGTCATCCTGGCGAGGTAGCCAGATAGAACGACTCTCCGCAGATGGCCGCCATCCTTCAGAACATCAAGGACCTCCAAGAGCAGCTGGCGAGCAAAAGGGGAGTGCCTCTCACCACAAAAATACCCATTTTGCCATTATCACCCACAGTCATGCTCGCTCTTGTACAAACCAAGATCAATGTCAACTCCATCACCCATTACAATGGCAGCACCGACCCGATAAATCACGTGAGCAAATACACGTCCTACATGAACTCCATGGGCGCGACTGATGCCACTCAATGCCACCTTTTCCCGCTCACTCTAGGCGACCAAGCTTACCGATGGTTCAACTCCTTACCCCCGATGTCCATAGAGTCTTTCCACCAGATGGCTCAATTGTTCCTCACTCGCCCGCCTCATTGACCCCAAGACAAGGAACAAAGCGGCGTTTGGCAAACATCTATCGGTTAGAGGATGAGTCGGATAGGGCATATATTGATCGAATAGACCAAATTTCATTATGGGGCGAGCATTGGGCGAAGCCAAGGTATTGGGAATAGTGCATGGGTTGAAGAAGGGAACGAAACTCTAGAAAATGATGAACAAGGATTATCCATCGAGATACGCCAATTTTCGATACCGGCGGGGTTTATGATCACCAATGCCGAGATACTGGCATCAAGATTGGGCGAGCAGCGACCAAGCAAGGTGAAGATCGAAGTCAAAAGTTCTTATCTAAACCCAAGAAACCGCATGTCTGAGGTCCCGGATCCACACACTACCGACCTCCGGGGACTTTCAAGCCAGTTGATAACCCTCTGGAGGTAAGACTCCTGGAAAAACTGACCATGAATGGAGCTCAGATCTATCAGGCGATCAGGGGCAGACATCAGATTCCCCCGGCCCAGGAAATATACCAGGACACCTCCAAACTCAACCCGAAGAAATTTTGTGACTACCACAACTCCATTGGGTATAACACTGAGCATTATCACGACCTGCAAAGGGAGCTTTGGAGATTGTACGAGGAAGGGAAGTTGGAATGGTTTGTTAAGACAAAAAGAAGAAAATCGGTGACCCGGCGCCCGCGGCGGAAACCAGCCCTACCAAGGAAAGCAAGGTCCGCCGAGCCCAGCGGGAGCGGAGAACAGGGTCATCCATATGATCTGCCCTACTGGGGGGACCATTGGGGGATTCCTCCCAACGATCTCCATGTCTAACCGACGCCAGAAGGTCGAGATGCGAGCTCTCGACAATGCCGTGCTGAGTTGCCTTCCAATCAACACCATCGCCCCAAGTCAGAAGCAGCTCACCTTCACCGAGGAGGACAAAGATGGGGTGGTGTTCCCAAACTGGGACCCACTCGTGATCTCGGCCAGAATAATGGGGGCTCTAGTTCATCGCGTCATGATCGATAATGGGGCTTTCTGCAACATCCTTTTCAAAACGACTCTGGACCTGCTCGGTGATTTTCACTCCTACGTCGAGCCTTGTGAGGTCGGAATTCGGGGTTTCGGGAACCAGCCTGTTGAGGCCTATGGGATGATCCGCCTATCTGTCGAGATCACATCAACCTTGGATGTTAAAGTGAAGAAAACGAGGCAGCTGGACTTTGTAATCATCGATGCTCCATCAAATTTCAATGCTTTCTTCGGCAGGCCTTTCGAACATGAGTTCGGGGCTGCCTCCTCGTCCTACTTTTATTGTATTAAGTTTCCCGGACCTGACGGGAAGATTGGAACCATCAAGGGTGACCAGATTGCGGCAAGAAAATGTTTAACTTACACTTGTGTCGATTTAAATTCTGCTTTTTATTTTGGTAGAAAATCCGAGGTGGGGCTAAGTTGTACGAGCCGAACTCCACCTCGGAAAGAGAAAGAAAGTAATGAAATGAAGATAGATAGTGTAGTAGAAACAAATGTAACACCTATGGAAGTTGACATCACAGCTAGAGAGAAGCCTTCACGAGATTTACCAGATTTGGAACCTCGCCTAGGTTTCGAACCAATGGAAGTCGACTCCAAACAACGAGAATTCAACCTCGATCCTAGAACGGGGAGAAATGATCAACGAGCAACACCGATCGAAGAGCTCGAAACAATCCCAGTCGACCTTGATCGCCGGAACTAAAATGTGACCATCGAACCACGAATTCCCAAGCGACATTGTGAGAACAATTGATAGATTTCCTCAAGCGAGAATCTAGGCGTATTCGCATGGTCACATGAGGACATGGTCGGCATCGACCGAGGTCGCATGCCACAAACCCAACATCGATCGATCGAAGAGGGCGGTGTCCCAAAAAGAAGGAAGTTCGGTCGGGAAAAGCGCAGCGACGCTGGAGGAAGTAAAAAAACCGCTAAATAACAAGTTGATCGAGCAAGCGGATCGGCCCGCGATGGGTGGCCAATGCAATGCTAGTAAAAAAAACAAACAACGGGCGACTATGCATCGACTTCACCCGACCTCAATGAGGCTCGCCCAAGGATTACTTTCCAATGCCGCAAATCGATCACCTCGTGAGATAAGACCGTTGGGCACAAGATGATGACGTTCATGGATCGTTTGCGGGTATCACCAGATCGCCATGGACAAAATGATCAACAACACATCATCTTTTCGGCGACAGAGAAAAATGTGTATTGTTGGAAGAGGATGCCATTTGGTCTGAAGAACGCAGGGGCAACCTACCAGCGTTTGGTAAATCGAATGTTCACCGACAAGATTGGAAAGACCATGGAGGTATACATCGACGACATTGTGGTGAAAAGTGAGAAGAAGGAGGACCATCTGTGCCACCTCGCCCGGACCTTTGACATCTTGAGAAAATACAACATGAGCCTGAATCCCAAGAAACGCAGTTTCGGGGTTGGTTCGGTAAAGTTCCTGGGCCATATCATCAGTCAGCGGGGTATCAAAGCTAACCCTACAAAGATCAAAGCCATCATGGACATGAAACCACCTCGCAACGTGAAAGAAGTCCAATGATTGACCGGTTTTCTCACAGCTCTCAACAGATTCGTATCCAGAATGGGGGATAAGTGCAAGCCTTTTTTCGAAGCCATGAAAAAAGGAAAGTTCTCATGGACCCCGCAATGCCAAGCCGCATTTCTGAAGCTCAAAGTGTACCTCTCCGACCCCCAGGTCTTGGCAAAACTCATACCAGGCGAGAAGTTATTTCTGTACCTCGAGGCCTCGGGATCCGCTCTCAGCGCGGTGTTAGTGCGAGCAGAAGGTCAGTACCATTTGCCTATATACTTCGTCAACCAGACTTTGAATGATGTCGAGCTCAAGTACCCGCCACTCGAGAAGCTCGCCTATGCCTTGATTATGAGCGTCCGGAAGCTTCGACAGTATTTTTTCGATCACCAAATAGAAGTCCTAACTACCATGCCACTGAGGCAGGTTTTGCACCGACCTGATACAGCCGGAAGATTGTTGAAATGGTCCATTGAGTTAGGACAGTTCGGGATCACCTTCGCACCCCGAACTGCGATCAAAGCTCAGGTCCTCACCGACTTTCTCACCTAGCTCACTTTTCCAAAAAAGATACCGGAGGCGGTCGACATCCCATGGACATTGCATGTCGACAGCTCTTCGACGAGCACCCGAGCAGGGGCTGGAGTGATCCTAATCAGTCCCGAACAACAATCCTTCACCACGGCTGTAAGTTTTGATTTTCATGCCACCAACAACGGAAAGGCAGTACGAGGCCTTGATAAATGGCACGAAATGGCGATGGCCATTGGTGTCTGCGAAAAGGTGAAAGTTTACAATGATTCGGTGGTCGTATGCCGATGTCGAGAGTCTGAAGACGAGGTGAACAAATGATGAAATACCGGCCAGATAGTGAAGAGCCTCATCGAAAAGTTCGAGGAGGTGCAAATAGAGTTGATAACTCGGAGAAAAAAAACACACAGCAGATGCACTGTTTTCGCTGGGCAGCCCACGCGGAAGGCACCGCAGAGATATGGACAACATAGCAAAGGTATTAAACTCAAAACTCCCTCAACAAAAGTCGCGTCATCATCGACATAAAGAATAACTTGGACTAACCAAGCGAGTCCATCAAACATTCATAGGAAGTCCTTCGGATCGCGATCCGGGAAAACAATTAGATGATCGAAGTCGAGACTACATCGAAAGGGATGCGCCAGAGGATAAGGTCGCCGCCACCGACACAACTAGGAGCGGAGGCACGCCATCATCGACGATTTAACTTTTATAAGGAAGTTTCTCTTTGCCACTTTTGAAATGCGTCACCCCAGAAGAAGGCCAAGTGATCCTGAAGGAAATCCACGAAGGAGATTGTGGAAATCATACCGCAGGCCAGTCTCTCATCTACAAGACGATCAGACAAGGCTATTATTGGCTAACTTTAAGGAAAGATGCGATTGCAGATATGCAAGAAGTGCCAAAGAATGCCGATTTTTGCCCCCGACATTTAAGCGAGCTCCAGAGGAGCTCACATCAATCTATAGCCCAGGGCCTTTCGCGAGGTGGGGAATCGACCTGATCGGTCCGTTCCCAAAAGCCCCAGGTAGTTCAAAGTTTGCAGTGGTCGCAGTAGACTATTTCACCAAATGGGCGGAAGCAGAACCTTTGGCGACCATTACCTAGGAGAAAATCATTCGATTTATATGGAAAAACATCATTTGTCGTTTTGGCTTACCACAAGCAATCGTCACAGATAATGGGAAGCAATTTGATGGTTTCGAGATCGATGCCTTTTTCACGAAATGGAAAATCGCAAAGCTGTTCTCCACCCCCTATCACCCCAAATCAATGGGCAAAGTTGAAGTTTGTGAACAAAATAATCAAACACACTCTGAAAACTCAACTCATTGAGTCAAAGGGATTGTGGGCTTTCAAGCTTCCAAGCATCCTATGGTCATATAGGACCACTTTCCGAAATTCAACGGGCGAAACACCTTTTGCTATGACTTTCGGGATGGAGGTAGTCATACCAGCCGAGGTCGTGGTCAGAAGCCATCGAACATCGCAGACAGTCACAGAGGACAACGATCAAGCCATATCTCTCAGTCTCGACCTCCTCGAAGAAAAAAGATTGGAAGCCAACTTAAGAAACGCAAACTACAAACAAAAGTCGGAAAAATACTACAACTCAAAAGCAAAAATCCAAAGATTCAAGGTCGGCGACCTCGTCTTAAAAAGGATCCTCGGCGTCCAGAAAGGAGTTTTCGGTCCAACTTGGGAGGGACCCATGAAGATTTCGAAATGCCTCCCAAATGGGGCTTACCAGCTCGAGGACTTGGAGGGCATTCCCGCGATGTATCCGTGGAATCGCGACCTTCCACCAAGAAGTTCTACCAATAACTATGAGTTGTAAAATCCAGATCGGTGGTATATTTCTTCATGAATTACGACTTATAACACAGGCTTGCTCCATCTTTTTACATTTACGAACTTGGGGGACTAGTCCCTGACCTCTCACGAGTTCAATCAGAAATAGATTCGCAAATGAAAAAGTCTAAGTCGGCAAAGCCAAGAACACATGAAGGCTAGTATGTCTCATACCCTACCTAAGTTAGCTAAAGAACACGTGAAGGCTAAGATGTCAGATACCCAATCTAAAGTCGACTAACGATCACATACCCAAGCCGGGTTAAGCCAAGAACACATGAAGGCTAAGTATGTCGATACCCATTCTAAGCCTAGCCTGGGTCAGATACCCGCCTAAGTCGGCTAAGCCAAGAACACATGAAGGCTAGTATATCGTGATACCGCATTTGCTTTAATTGCCGTCGACAGATACCGGTCTTTGTCGGGCTAAGCTAAGAACACACGGCGGCTAAGATGACATACCAATCTGTTTACCTCGGTCGTGATACCAATCTTAAGTCATTTAAGCCAAGAACACATGAAGTCTAGTATGTCGCATACCCAGTCTAAGTCAACCTCGATCGCATACCAAGTCTAAGTCAGCTAAGCCAAGAATATGTGAAGGCTAGTATGTCGCATACCCTATCTAAGTCGACATCGGTCGCATATCCTATCTAAGCCGACAGTCAAGTCGCTATCAATTAACAAATTTGTTATCATTATGATTTTTTATCCAGATGTTCGAGAAGGCAATCTGCGAGAAGACAAGATACACAAAATAAACAAGCATTCAAACCAGGAAGCGAGAAAGATAGAAATGAAAAGGAATGTGATTTCATTAATAAACGCCCGAAGGCAGCGAAGTCCTACGCCCCTTGGGTAAACATTTACACACCCTGAAGGGCAACCTAACTAGCTGATAAGAAAACCCCGAAGGGGGATTACAAAGGGTGCCCAAAGGCATTTGGCATACTGCCGCAGAAAAACCGTCCTAGGAATCAGCTCGGTGGAGCATCCGAGGTCCCCTCAACAGGGTTGGTCATCGTGTTTTGCTCAACCTCGGGAATCTCGACGCCAACTTTATTCCCTTCATCATTTCCACCGTCATCACCACCAACAACCTCCCTACCATTGCCATCCTGGCCATCATCCTTTTCTTCATTCAATAGCCCGAGCAACTCTTCGGGATCATAAAGATTAGCACCTGGGGGTAGGAAACTGAAGTTCACACCAAAGGCAGCAAGGTCTTTGATGGGAAGATCATCCCCTCCCGAAACGGGGTTATTACGCGATGTATCCCATGAAAAATCGGACATCGCCGACTTTGCTCCATCAAGGTCGCCAAATTTCAATGGCAAGAAACGGCGTTAGAAAATGAGTGGATATAGGCCGGGTTGGAGGCATGATGACGCCTCAATTTCACGATTGGTCGGAAAGTCATGGACCTCGGCTTCTATCGATCATGACATCGAGCTTCCACCTCGCCGATCCTATCCATGCTCTCTTTCACCTTTTTGATCTCGAGCTCGAAATCCTTCGCCATCCGGGAGATTTTCTTCTCCGGCTTCGTCCCGCCTCCGGGGTCACATTTTTCAATTTCTCTCCTCGGCGCGGCCTTTGCATTGATAGCGACTTCGCTCTTTCGATGACCGCCAAGTCCGCTTTTTCATCAACGAAGCAATGCGCTTCAACTTTCTGGGCCTGGATCTTTGCCTGGCCATACTGCTCCCGGCTCCGTTCAAAGAAGTCCAAGGAACGACACATGTGAGCAATCCCCGAGGTCAGATTCTCAGAGAAGTGCTTTGTATGAGCTTCCTCGTGGAGATCCAGAGTCCAAGACCTCGGAGCATCTTCGGCTATCTACCGGAGGTAGGAAGAATTGGGTGTCATTGGTCGCAGGAGCTTGCGACCCACGTGTAATTCTTGGTCGACTCCCCTAAATACTCCATCATCCGCTTTGTATACGCAAGGCAACCGGACATAAACATGGTACACTTGAAATAAAATATAGAAATGAAGTCATAAGTAAAACGAGGTATCTTTGTTGGCGGAAATCCGGGTTCCACCCAACGAAAGTGCGATCATCGGGATTGCGAGCCCGATGTTGTGTGAGCTCGACAATTATATCAGGGGTCCCCACGGAACCCGAGACCAACACCTTCCCACTCTGAGAGACCCGTAGCACATCCATGTCCACGGACGTCCGGATGTGTTTAGGGGAGCTCCCCTCGGTTGCTAAGCATAGATTTAAGAAGAGCCCTTTTTTTTTCGGCCTCGAGGCCGGAATTTTGCGCCTTGAGGGGGCCCCAAGGGTCTCAACCCGATCGCGACAAGATTCTTCTCCGCTCGCCACATTGCCTAGACAGAGCCAAGGCACGAGAAACTTTTTTCAAGATCTCCTCGGTGTTCAAGTTTTGCATCTCGGCTTCAGAACTTTGGAGGATGTAAAACAGATAGTTCATGAAGGAAATTGAAGACAAGAAGAAGATCAGAAATGACCAGAGAATAACCAAAGAAGTCTAGTCAACGCTGAGTAAAAATCCCTAAAGCTTATCGGGAAGGTCGAAGGCCCAAATACTCACGGGGCGCCCAAGGGTTCAAGAATTCCAGACACTTCAACCGTTTGGAGGATGATCAACGACCTTCGTCCGGATCAATTAAGCACACCGAACGGCCGGACCAAGAAGGGAAGGGAGAGCTCGGATGCCTTGGATTTCTTGGGAGCCGAATAGGGAGAAGAAGTTAAATCAAGATTATGGAAAAAGAAAAAGCAAAAAACTTACTTTTAAAAGCAAAAAAAACTTACTTTTAAGAATCTAGTAGGCAAAAATAGTCGCCAGCTCCCCTACCAACCACCACTTCTCTTTCCAATCTTGGACCTTGTTAGGGAGGTCCTCAACTATTTTCATATGAGGCGGGCTTTCACATAGTAATACCCGGTATTTACCCCACTTCGCCAAATGAGATGAGAAGATTCATTTCCTTGATAAGAGAACGCCCGAGGTTGGATGCGACGAGAACAGGATAAGATCCCAAGATGGTGCTCCACCCATTGGGAGTGATTTCAGGTTTGAGCTAGGCCCCAAAACCACAAAGAAATAATAATAGGGTGAAGCGGAAAATGGAGCCCAACCTTCATCAGGTCATAGTTCATCGCCACACACCCATCAAGGACACGGGTCAAGATAATCGATCTTATAACAGGGAACCCGAAGCTTAACGCCGGAGGGACTTGAAATTGTTCTCTCCATAGAAAAAAGCTTGCCCCTAAGTTCGAGAAGCTAGTTACCTCACCCGCAGCAAAAATAATGTCCACATGAGTTCGGGTTGGTTTGGGATCAATTCGCGAGGGACGAGACATACTCTTCTCTATCATGACTTGTGATCAACGCCGCCAATCAAATCGTCATCACCGGCAAGACGTTAGGTACGACCTCATCCAACAAGAAGTCAAACTCGCCGATCAATCGATCCCTAACCAGGCTCATCTCCTTCCTCCCCACCATCTCCGAAACCCGAGTTTCCTGTGACGGGGTCAAGACCTCCCCGCGAGTCCCCTCGACAGTGAAGGTGGTGTCTTCTTGATGTGACCTCACCCCTAGCCGACACGGGCACCTCGCTCATCGTCTCCGAGGAGACTTCCCACTGGGAAGCTTGAGGCCAGTTCGCCGTGGAGTCGCCATCGGCAAAGTCGCCGTGGTGAGAATCCTCCCCGCGCTCCCCGAGTCCTCGATTAGGCCGGACATTGTTCACCAAATCGAGGATAAGAAAAGAAAGGAAGAGGAATGAGATCGCACTGGAGCACAACAACGGCCAGGAATCGGAATTGAGGGAAGAATCGGAGCAAAGAAGGTAGTGTTCAAAGTTTGCGGAGTGGAAAATGGAAAATGAGATGAGAAAGGTGCATTTATAAGAGGAGTTTAGGGCGCGTGGTCCGACCCATGACCTTCCGTGTCCCGAGCGTGGAACCTTTGCCCCATCATCACCTATCCTCGATGGTAAAGTAGCGACGAGGCAAGAAATATTCTTCATCGTCCCAATTCTAACACTCATGCGTACTCGAAGTTTCGAGACCTCTCGACATCCACCCAAGGTGAGGACAAAGCGGTACCTTGTCCCTTTTGAAACATGGGGAGACGAGCTAGGGGCTATTATTTGTGGACATATGGCGCGAGGTCGGGCCCGGCCACAGGAAAAAAACAGAGGAGAACAGGACCACATTTTTGCGTGAAGTATAACACCTCGCGGAAAAGCGCGTAAACGAAGGCATGCAAAGCACATTATGAGACCTGGATACACCATGTGTCGATCACCGACACAATCACGAACATTAATGGGGATGGGACCCGTGGCAAAGGAAAGTTCGGGGACCTTACCTAAGAATGACTTTAATCAGAGATGTGTCAGTAAAAGACATAAATGATGAGTAAAAGACATAAATGACAGCCAAATCCCTGCAAATCCGGATTGGCCTCGGGCGACGTCCCGGCGAGGTGCGTGAGCTCTTAAATACCTCGAACGACCTCCCAGCAACCTCCGACCTGGGTCACATCAATCATATAACATTTAATGTTTTGCAGAGCTATTTCCGGCTACTTGTCTTTGTAAATCGGGAGAGTGGGCTCCATTCTCCCAAACCTTATAAATAGGGTCATTTATGACTAAGAAAGGGGGAAGATTTAATACCTTACCAAACCTCTTGCAAATTTATTGCTCAAACTCTTACTCTCTCAAGCAATCATATAACATAAATACCATCCACCTTACACATTTATTGTTTGTGTCACTAAGATCATTAAGCCACATTTTAATCCATAATTCTCATATTTTAGTACACAACACTGACTTATTTGGAAAGGTAGAAACCCTGTTATTTTTGAGGAAGCTGTCTTTTATTCCGAAAGGGTAGTGGAAGAGTAAAAAGCTAGAATATGGAGTTGGCTCGAGGTGAAGTATTCTTTTAGTTCTCATTTTACTTTTAGTGAGTGGCTTGACCGAGATTTGTGTTAGGCTGTTAATATAGTTGAACCCATGTACAGTGTATTATAGTTCTTTTTAATAAAATTTTCTTTTACCGATCAAAAAAAATAATTTTTTTAGAATTGGTGCGATTGAATTTCATGGTTTTTTTTTTTACTATATTTCAAATTTCGAACAAGACCCGGACTCAATCCGAGCCCGACCCGCACGCGAATGACTCGAGTTCATGTTTTTGGGTCATGGTTCAGGGTTTGGGTTCATGGTTCATGGTTCCGGATTGAAAAAAGAAATGGAGGGTGAAATTACCTAACTTCTAATGTGTGGTTAATCCAAATTAAAATTGAATACAATTGTACCGTGTGCAATTAGTGTACACAAGTATCACTCATCAATTTCATAGTATAAACAAGTTTCACATGAGAATTTGTGAATCAACTTTAACTTTTCACAACAAATGTACTAAGATTAAATAAAATGTCTTTGTTTGAAGTTTTGAATTTTTTTTATTTTTTTTTTGGTCGGCCAGCAAAGACATTTTATTAACGAGAAAAAAGATAGGTATAAGGTATACCTATTACAGAAACAAGTAAAACAATAAAACTTACAGATTCAGCAAACTTAAAGGAGAAAGCACCCAATCTCTAAAAGAAAAATTACACAGAGTAGGAAATTTGAGAGAGCACCAACTCCAGAGCCGTCCTTTGATTTCATCAATGATTTTCGCCTCGCCAAAACTTTTGCCTTCAAACACCAATTCATTTCTCCCTTTCCAAATGAGCCAAACCACACAAATCCACAAACTAATATCAAACTTATGTCCTTTGATTCCGGGTAACATACCAAACATAGCCGTGAAATGATCACGGGTTTTGTTGGGTAATGCCACCGGAATATCTAGCCAGTTAAAACATGATTTCCACACAACAATGAACTTAGAACAATCAAAGAAGAGGTGATCAGTTGTTTCGAAAAAAATGCTTACACAGTGGGCATCCCGTCGAAGAGTTCTGAGGAAGAATACGCCTTCTCTGAAGATTCGATCTCGTAGGAAGTCTGTCCCAAAGTAATTTCCAGGCCAACGCCGAAGCTTTTATTGAGGCAAAATTACTCCACACCTTCTTGAACACTAGCGATTCAACTTGAGCCGGGTTGTTCATCTCGGTATCCTTCATAAGAAAATCATACGCCGTCTTCGTTGTAAAGTATCCCTCTCGGTTTAGCTTCCAGCGCCATCCATCCCTAGAATTCTCCTGAAGTGGGTACCTGTTTATAACATTCACAAGATTATTTAATGCATATTTTTCCCTATCAAAGAGTTCCCGTCTCCAATTCCATCTCCACTCCCAATTCCCCTCCATCCACTCACCCATCTCCCTCACCGACACCCCTTGATCCAAACACAATCTAAAGAGCCTAGGAAAAGTAATTTTCAGCTCGTTAGTCCCAGCCCAAACACTATTCCAAAAATCGATTCCCCCCCCCCCAATATGTGACCAAAACCAACTCCCTCCCACACTCGAAATGTTTTCTATGACATCCTTCCACCAACTAGACCACCTACTCTCTCTACCCATAGTGATACGACCCGACTCCCTCACCTCCATCTTCCCATATAAGGACTTCGACACCCTAACCCACAAACCTCCCTCATCTACTAGATACCTCCACACCTATTTTCCTAACAACACTCTATTAAAAGCTCCCACTTCCCTAATCCAAAGTCCCCCCCAATTTTGAATTACAAAGCCTTCCAACTTATCCATGGCGTTTTGTTATTTTCCTCACTCCCACCCCACAAGAAATTGCGCTGTAAAGAAATTAAAACATTCAGGGTTACTTTTGGTAGCTTATAAAAGGAAAATTTTGCGCTGTAGTTTTGAAATTTATCTGGTTAAATTTAAAAGGGACACACTTGTATGAAACGGTCTCGTGATGAGATGGGACATAAATTGAAAATAGACACTTTAACATTTTAAGAGGAGTTAATGTAATTTATGCTAAATTGTAACCCGTCTCACGCATGAGACCGTCTCATATGAGTTTTTATCAATTTAAAATATATTCCAGAAATGAGAAAAGAATCATACATGTATGGAACGTGAAGTGCAGTAGTCTTTATTCAGAGAGATCTCATTTTGATTATGTAGCAGGACCATCTGCAATTTTCCATTTTGAAGCAGCGGTACCATTTCTATATATAAACAAAACCACAAAATCTTTCATATCCTGTAACATGCCTATAATTTGGTCCACTTGTACCCCCCACGTTATCCATTTAGATCTGTTATCTATTATTTTCGTTAGGCTGATTAATTATTAACTTGCAGCTTAATTTTGTTGTTAATTCCCACTCATAAGGATAAATTAAGTATCTGTTTAACAGTTTAAGGATTTAATGTTCAAGTCTTCAAACACACAATATATATGTGTGTGTATATTCATTATGCAAGTCACGTGTAACTTCAGTTAAAATTTAAGAGATCATCGGAATTGCAAATTTCAAAATAAATTGAATAAAAGATAAAACTAAGATATCCTAAAAAAATTCCGTAGAAGATTAAAATAATCCTAAACTGAACAAAATAAACCTAAATTTATGAACCAAAAAGTTCTAAAAATTAAAAAAACACTAAACATAAATGAACTCTGAGGAGTTGTCTCACACGAATTTTCAACTACAAATTGATGGATGATAGTATTGTAAACAAATAAAGCCAGCGTACTATGTTGCCACGTGCCCGGTGGTAGAAATTAAGAATTATTGTAATTGATTATGTTAGATAATCATTTTCAAAAAAAAAAAAAAAAAAGCCAGAGTATGACGAACAACTCGCGAACAAGCTCGATTAGAATACGTTTATATGCAATTTTTATATTTTAGTTAAACAATATACACACACATATATTTAGCTCGTTTACAATAGAATAGAGATTGAACAATATATATATAGCTCGTGCGTATAAGTAATTTATTATTATTAGTTAATAACTAATTAAAAAATTTTTTGTGAACGTTAATATCATATTAAAATTTACTCTAGTCAATTAGGATATTATTTATTTATTTTGCAAGGGGAAGTTGGAATTCTAGGTAAATAATACATGGATCCGGTGTTTTGGCATGTTTTGAGGATAGTTTAATTTTTTATTATTTTTTTTTTTTTGTGAGGATAGTTTAAACTTTAAATGCCTTTCACGTCAAAACCAACAAATCGCGGATGGTTTGGTGGCTGAAGTCATAGCAAGTGTAGCATACTGTGACTTAATTAGTAATAGGAGTAATCAAGTAAATCAACTGAGTCGACCGACATTTATGGAGTCCACCAATAATTAAGGAACAAGATATTCATTATTTGAATTGTACAATTTGTTGTAATCTCTTTAACTATTTTACATACATGTATTCCAGTTGTATTTGTGTATATAATTAAAAAATAGAACGTTTATGAAGTGAAAAAGTTCAAGTTGTTAGAGCATCACTACCTATAACGTAAAATCATGTGTTCAAGTTATTATTTATCCAATCCAAAATAATAAATTAATAGAAGTCAACAATCACCTGATTAAATGCCAAATCATTAGGAATTGGCTCCACAAGCTCCATAATTAATTATGGAAAAATTACTCCAAAATACAAATTATAGAATGTTCTTGCTCTAGGATAGAAATTTTTTTCGTAAGTGTGGTAGTCCCCTCTTGTACGGTGGTGGTTCCTCTCTTGTGGGGTTGTGGTTCTTTACAAGCATTTGCAATTTCGAGAAATTTGAATTGGTCCTCTCTTGTGGTGGATTCGATTTCAATCAGTGTGAAATGAAATGATGTTGACATGCGCCCTATGGTAAAAAGAATTATTGTAATTGATTATCTTAAGGAACTATTATAATTAATTATTTTTAAAAAAAAAGATAGAAGACCTTTTGATTCTTACCCTTAGGTATAAAAATTGAGGTACAATATAATAATCGTCCTTATCTAAGCAACAATGTATAGAAATTATGGGCATGTGCAGTTTTAAAATGTGATACTTTTTTGTTGTTCGCTGACATCGGCACTGACAGTGTCTGAATTATACTTCATGAAGTACTTTTTTTCTGACCTCATAATAAACTGCACACATACATAATAAATTTGTACATACGTCGTAATTTTGCACATTCAAAATTTAAAATATGTAGACTTAAATTTTTGTAAGAAGTGATGATTTGAGAGGAGAGGAGAGACATGAACTGATTGGAGATAGATAAGCTTTTACATAGTAATGAATAAATTAAATAAAAAAAAAAAAGCTAAGCATAATTTTGGTATAAATTGTAATAGAGGGTAATAGAAAAAAGTGGAATTTGGATCCCCAGCAGTTACTGCAGGGTGCAGTTAACTACATGGCCGTTAGATCACACACATCCGTACGTGTGTGTGTGTGTGTGTGTGTTCGATCTAACGAGCCTACAGTTAACTATATCCTACAGTTACTGCAGGGGATCCAAATCCGTAAAAAGCGTTTGTATCTTAAAGTGATAATTATGTTCATATTGTATTTTAGAGCAATTTTCTCATTAATTATTGTCTAACCATTTATACATCATTTTCTAATCTATCAATATTTTATTTCATTACTTCTTACTAATTTGTCATTTTAAAATCGTGCGACTTGTTAAATTGAAAAGTATAATTAAGTTGCACTTTTTAATATAATAAATTACACGATTTTAAAATATATTATGAATGCACAGTGTACTTAGATGCATACAAGACCATAATCAATTGCTCTGTTTCTCTTTAATAATCAATTCTCGCCTCTCAAGATTCTCAACATCTCATAATCCCGGTTTGTTTATGCGTTACTCCTTTGACCCATTTTCCATCAACGGGACATAGTAGTAAATATGATTCAATATTACTGTTCAATTTCCACACACAGACACAAATATAATTGTATAGTAATAATTGGTGAAATTTTGATAAAAATATTCAATCAAATAATTTTCCGTTTGTGAATCAAAGAAAAATATTATAAAAAAATATTACTAGTTTACATGGTTAAAATAACATTGCTCCTAGTTGTATATTGAAAAAATGTTAATACCATTCAAACTTATACATTAATATTCTTTTAAATATGAACTAATATTTCAAATTATTTTATAAATTAGTCAAAATTTAATTAAAATCGTACAATTAACTGGTGCACATCATTTTTTGTCAAAAAGAAAAATCAACACAGATTTGATCATTGTCACCCAGCATCAAATATACTGGAGTCCGAGCAATTTCTGGGGCTCATATCCAAAAAGAACATGAAAGCTACATAAAGTTTATGAAATCATTTCATTTATAAAATGAGATACTTTCACATTTTTATATATTTTTTATGATATTTTTAAAATTTGAGTATCATAAAAATAGACAAGGATATGCATACTTTCTCATATAGATTTGATGTAAAAGCTATAACTGAACTTACAAAATATTAAGGTCACATTTGTTTTCAGCTTGAGGTGGATGCATGAAGTAAATTCGGATGGAGAAACAATGGATGGGAAATCCTGTGAATATATAATAATTCTTGTTTGTTTTAAGTTGGATGTGGTAGGAGTAGATGAAGTTTTATGTCAAATTAATACCTTTTAATGATATGATGTATTATTTTATTATTGTTAGTTAGTGAGTTAATGATTATATGAAAGAAAAATGTAAAAAAAATAATGATTTTTTTTATGAAAAGTATGAATGAGAATAAGTTGATGTAAGAAAAATTGTGATGTGATAAAATTTTAGGATGTAGGTGTATAATAGGGATGAATGTGTATTTGAATGGAAGATTAGATGGACAAATCCAAAAAGTGTCGGGACAGGGGGATGCCCATCCCCCATTCGGATCTTGCAGGTTGAAAACAAACACAATTTAAATATCTTCTATGCATCAGGTACACTGTGTACTTCATGATGTATTTTTGAGATCCACTTATAATACAACAACATGCAGTTGTTCAAGAGGCAAAAGCACCGAAAGTCTAGTTGTTATGGGAGCCCAAATACAATTTAGATTGATTCACCAAATTTTGTGATTGAATTTTCCGTTATTCTGTGCTCGTGCAATCCTATAATGTAAGGCTGCGTTTGTTTTGGGATTCACACGGATGAACTTAGGACTTTGCGCTCCCGTCTCATACGAGTTTAGGATTTAGAATCTGGTTTTTAAATTTCACATTCAATTCACACCTACAAATACTTATAAAACTTATTATTATTTTTCACAATACATCATACTTTATACACTTTATTACTCTTCTCAATATAATATAATAATATAACATCAATCACTATTAAATATTGATTTGACATAAGGTTAAATCACACCCTACTCATATCCCAAAACAAACACATACATTTACTATTTATCAAGGATTCTAAATCCTTGAATTCTAAAATTTTGACTTGCTCAGCACACTTAAATCCCAAAATAAACGATGTCTTGGAGTTGAAAAAGAAAAAGAAAAAAAGGGCAAGAGCATCCACCATTTACCACCAATAAGACATCATTATGACTAGCTTGGTATGATTAGGAAATGGTAATGATAATAAGTATAATTGAGGGGTCAATTATTAAAGGTTATTGATTGTATTGTTATTGTTTGGTTATAATATGAATAATGGTATCACGTGAGGTGATTTGAGTGGGTGAGAGTTATCAATGATTTACTTCTATTCTCATTACTTGTGTATCAAAATTATCAAGCAACATTAATAAAAGTGATTCTCATTATTCACTTTCATTACCCCAACTAAACGGGTCCTTATTAGTCGAAGTTTGAATCTATGAGGCTGAAAAACCTTCAAAGTAATAAATAAGGTATGGGTGTGTAATGCAATCTAAATGCATTTTTAAAATATGTATATATTTAATATTTAATTTATTTACATTGATTGTTTTACTTATTTTACACTTAACACATTGAACGTTTCATAAAAAAAAAAATTGAATGTTTTAATAGACTTGAATTGTACGATGTACAAAAGATAAACTCAATAAATAATATTTAAATAACTTTCGGTAAGATGCAGCTATGGTAGAAAACATTGGGTCAGCCAGGGCCAATTGCAGCTTTACAGCCCATTAAGAACATGCTGAGTGCTGAGGCCAATTTTTACAATACACATTTTTAATTTTACTTTAAATCATTATCAAGATTAGTTATCTTATTTTTTATATTAAGGGCCCGTTTGGTATGAGAATCGGGAATAGTAATGACAATGAATTTCATTGAGGGATCAATTATTATGGAGTTATTAATTGCATTGTTATTGTTTGGTTAAAAAATCAATAATGAGTATCATGTGAAAAGGGTAAAACGAGTGATGATAATAAGGTGATCAATTACTTACTTTTATTTCCATTAATGACACATCAAAATTACTAAACAATATTAATAAAAATAATTTTCATTACCCCCTTCCATTACTCCCAACCAGGTGGGCAAGGACGGAGTCACATTGGGTACAAGAGGGGCACTGGGTCTCCCTAACTCGTACGAAATTCTATATATATATTATATGTATATAAGTTCTCTTCTATTCTTAATAAGTATTATTGTTAAAATTGGTTTGTGTTTCTTTATTAATGTTCTTCTATCAATCATAGATCAGGTTTCAATTGTTGGCCACATTTTCGTTCCTTTATTTTTCTAGGTTTCAATTTTTATTGATCACACTTCCATTCCTTTATTCTTTTTATTTCTTTTAGTACTAATTATATTGGGCTAAATATTAAAGGTCTTTCCTTTAATCATAAATCAGGTCGCGGATGCTTTTGGTCACACTTATTGTTGAAATCACAATTATTAATAATTTGATTTTAAACTCATTTTTTTATGAATAATCTTTACTAAATTCACATTTTTTTAAATTTGATTATTTCATTTATATACATTGAATTTTTCTTAGACAATAAGATCAATAGTACTTCAAATATATAATGTAATTATATTAATTAAATGAATTATAATATAATAAATTTAGTTTTTCAATTATATATATAATTTAAAAATATATTTTAAATTATTTTATTTTTATTGATTAAGTTGGACCTTCTAACTAAAAGTTCTGGCTGCAGTGCAGGTGGGCCATTAGTAAAGGGGTGAAATTGCAGAGCACTTAACCATATGTAACAAAGAAGAATTGAGATGACCAATGTTTGATTTTGAGAGGGTCATGTTGATGTTGTAGCAAAAGAAGAAAGGAGAAGAAGTAAAGTACACGTATGTATATACATAGAGTAGTGTCTAAGCAACATTTCACATGACTTCACACTGTATGTCAGTATACACATATATATAATCTTACATTGTTGGAATATATTTAGGTAGATGTGATTTAATGTTTGGTTTCATTTTGTGTCAATCATATTCATTTAACGGATTCTCATTCTTTTAAATTACTCCCTCCGTCTCAATCTTCGTGGGATTGTGACTGTTCATAAGCATTTAATGTAATAGTGATAAAGTGGTGAGGTAAAAAGAATTGTTAATTTATTAGTATTTTATAAGATAAAATGATAAAGTGATGAATAATTGGGGTAGAAAGTGTTGTTTATTAATATTTTATGTGATAAAATGATAAAGTAATAAGACTATCTCCAGCAGTTTGCGTTATTCTGGAGTCAATTCAACACTACTCTATTATACAGTCAGCATTATATCTACAGCAGTTTGCACTACTTTTTGCACTAAAACAGAATATTTCATAAAAATTCTTTATTAAATAATTTTTTTTATGATTATTGCTTCTTATGATTATATGTTTCTATTATCTATTAGTTATATATGTTAGTATTGCTTTTATGTAATTTTATCTATTTGTAGTAATTTTATATAATCGTGCTTATTATTGTAATGTTTATATCATTTTATTATGAAATTTTATGTTATCTTTTGATTAAAGTATATTATTTTAATTCATTGCACATTATTTTTTAAATTACTTTATAATTTAAAATTATAATACTAATTTATTTTTTACTAATTGAGAAAAAAAAAATAAAAGTTGAAATTTATAATGTTAAATAAAAAATTGAATTACTAATATTGCATAATATTTTGCTTTTAAAAAAAATATTGCATAATATTTTACATAACTAAAAAAAAGTACTAATAACAAATTATAAAACTAAAGAAAAAAAAAAAAAAAAAAAAAAAGTAAAAATAGCGCATATAGCGCTACTCTATCCTTGCGCCATATATGGTGTTGGACAGCTTCACAATGGTGCAAAACTCTATTATAGAGTTTGAATACAGTACCTGATGGAGAGCAAATTATACAGTTTTACTCCATTATACAGTCCGCTGGAGTTGCTCTAAAGTGTGCAAGTAATTTTACTATAATGATTGGGACAAAAAAAATGGATACTTTACCATAAAGATTGGGACGAGGGGAGTATCATTTATTGATATAATATTCTATTTCCTACTAGACATCCCAAGCTATAACAAAATAATATTTATTTATTGAAAATTAAAAGCCATAGTAAATCATTTTACAAGACATTTACATGGGAAAATGTTTTCTGGACATGAATTTTTTTCCCAACAAAAGTTCGATTCTCAAAACATGATAAGTTTCTTCATTTTATTTCCATGGCCGAAAAAAGATATTCTCTCGGAACAATTAATCTTCCAAGATGATTTGAAATAAAACTAAACATTTGGTAATTTTGAATTGAAAAAGTCTAGGATACAAATTGGTATACATACAAATTTCAATTGAAACTCAATTTCATTTTACCCAACCCATTATTGACCCGCTTTGACCCATTTTTGATCATCTGACCTGCTGACTCTTCCTAAATTAATTGATTTGTATCTAACAAATTTGTACAGTAGACCTACTCAACTTATAATTTGTCTTTTAGTTAGTTGAATCTATAAATTAAAAAAAAAAAGTTATAATTAAAAAATCATAGTAGAGCTTCATCTTATATGAAAAAAAAAAACAAAGTCTAGGATATAAATTTGTATAAATACAAATTCCAATTGATACTCAATTTCACTTTATCCAACCCATCATTGACCCGTTTGATCGGGTCATTTTAGACTCGCGAATTAATTAATTTTCTAAATTGATTGATTTGTATCTATACAAATTTGTACAGGTTACTTATTTTTGAATTTATTGATCATAAATAAAATTTGAGGTTTTTGTACCAATTAATTCCCATCGAATTCATTTATGTCGTGTAAATATCACTCTATGCTTAGCAGCTTTACTAAATTTTGTCATAAACTTTATAGGCTGGCCTGGTTTAGATAATATATATAAATTGTGTTTACTTTGAATAATAAGATTGAATAACAATTAATTATGTAATATTATCATTTATTTATTTTGATTGATATAACTTGGGGATGACTTGGAGTTTTTTAATTTCACTTGAATAACAAATCTCACCAAAAGAGGCATGATTATTTACTTTTTTTGTATGATATGATGAATATTACCCAAATATCCTTCAATAAAATTAAATGGCGTGTAATATTTGAAAAAAATCGATCTTCCTCTTAGATAGAACTGTTTTTCAAAAGATCGGTTCTTCCCAATTTATGTCCCGTTTCTCCGTATGTATTCTCAGTTCCTCTATCCTCATTGTTCATGGTCGCATCGCGTGGCTCTCCCTTCTGGTGCTCTCAAATTCTTTTTATTTTTCTGAATTTTTTGTTTGTCTACGATACTCTCAGTTCCTGTAATGTATTTTGTAATATGAGTCACTCTCAATTCTGGCGTTCTCAGATACTATTATTTGGTTTCTGTAATTAATTACAGTAATCGAATCGCTTTACATTTTCTTTTTCTGGAAAAGAAATATTTTGGACGAGGACTGTTTTTTTAAGTGAAGAAAGAATTTTGAAAAGAAAATATTTTATTTTGAAATAACTTAAAGGGTATTTTAGCAAAATTATATATTAAATTATTTTAACTTCACGCAAGTAGATGATTAATACAATAAAATAATTTATTTTATATTCCCTATTTTATCACACTTTATTTTGGTTATTTTTGTCTTTTTATCGGTTACAAACGGGTGAACAATGAATTTTGAGCTTATGTGTCATGCATATCAATTTTTTTAAGTTTTTTAATTTTAAATTTTATCATGCCAACTTTCATAATCTATTACTAACTCTTTTTATAATTAGTTGGATTTTGAAATTTAATCAAATGAAATTCAATGTAAAATATATAGAGAGAGAGAATGATATAGAACCAACTATTTGGTTTTTTATGGAACCAGATTAATGACGTGTCCTTCCAACTATTCTCTAAACCATGAACCATAAACCCTAAATCATGAACCATTCGGGTCGGGTGAACCATGAATCACTCGGCCCGTGTTCAGTTCTGGCCGAGTTGGGTCCGGGCCGGGTAAAAAAAAATGTAATTTTTTTTTTCTGTTCAGTTTTATTTTTTCAGTTCAATTCAATTTTTCTTTTTACCCGGCCCGAGTGGTTCATGGTTCACCCGATCCGAATGGTTCATGATTAGGGTTTATGGTTCATGATTTAGGGAATAGTTGGCATGACACGTCATTAATCTGGTTCCATAAAAAACCAAATAGTTGGTTCTATATCATTACTATATATATATATATATATATATATATATATATATATATATATATATATATATATATATATTAATCTAACTCATTACCCACGGATTCCAGATAAATAATAAAATTTTAAATTTTATCATGCCAACTTTCATAATCTATTACTAACTCAGTTTTATAATTAGTTGGATTTTGAAATTTAATCAAATGAAATTCAATGTAAAAAAATATATATATATATATAAATCTAACTCATTCCCGACGGATTCCCGATAAATAATAAAAATTGAAAAATAATTACAAAATTAACGGCGAAAATATTTTCGTCGATATTTATCGATGGATTAAAAAAAATCGATAACATTATTGATGGGCTCTGACGAATAATAAAAATTAAAAACTATTAAGAAATTATCGACTAATTTACCGATAAATTTGAAAAACTCAAAAAGATATACAATAAAAAATTGAAAATAAAAATATAAGTTATAATATTTCGATCATGAATATAAACAAAATAAGTTAGTGTCCCTAGTGGTTGAGTCAGCTGTGTTGCATGGGTGCGGGTGCGAGGTGCAGATACGATACGATTCGGGTGCGGGGATTCGTAGATTTTCAAATTTTTAGGATACGCCAGGATACGTCAATTTTTTAATTTAATTATATATATCACCTGTAATAATATTAAAAAAATTACAACAATTATATATAATTTATGTAATAATATCAAGAGTATTTAAAACGCAAGTACTAATATCAAGGAATTCATCTCATAAGTAACAAAATAACAATTAAATCAAATATCATTGACCTATACAAGTCATAAATCATAATAAAAGATTAATAAATTTTAATAGTTAATAAGTTTTAGAGTGTGTCCTTCAAATTATTAGTAAGTTTTAATTTTTTACAAAAAAAAAACCCCAAAATTTAATAAATTTTACAAAAAAAAAAATCGATCGTATTCGACACGGCGTATCCTCGAACAGGATCTGGCGTGTCAGATAATAAAAAAAAAAAAATTGGGATTAGCCACGTGGCTTGGCCGAAAAGGAATGAAAATCCCCGAATCGCACCCTAAGCGAATCCGAATCAAGACATCTTTGTTAATTTTTGAAAAATCCGTGCATTAGAGAGTTGAGTGCTTTTCCATGCATCAATTGTGAAAATTGAAATTTTATTTTTTAAAGACGAAAAATTAATTAATCCTCGGGGAAATATATACTTTCTCCGTCTTACTATAATTTCTCCCTTTTCTTTTTCAGCCATCACACAATAAATTTTTTGTTTCTATAAATAAAAAAATAATTTTATTACTCATAATTTTTATCCTCACTTTTTAAATAATATTATAAAAAATATCACTCACTACTCCACTCATTATTTAATATACATTTTTCCTCTCTCCCAATACCCAAAAGTACTCTTTATTTTTATTATTTTATTACTCCATCCGTCCCATTCTTTAAGGCTATGTTTGTTTTGGGAATAACACGGATGAACTTAGGATTTTGCGCTCCCCGTCTCATACGAGTTTGAGATTTAGAGTCTGGTTTTCAAATCCTACATTCAATCCACACCTACAAATACCTATAAAACATATTATTACTCTTCCCAATAGATCACACTTTATACACTATATTACTTTTCTCAATATAATATAATAATACAACATCAATCACTATTACACATTGATTTGACATAAAGTTAAATCTCACCATATTCAAATCTCAAATCAAACACATACTGTTGGGAAATTTAGAGTTTTGATGAAAGTTCTAAAACACATGTAATAGGACCGGTCGGACACATTAAAGGTAATCGATGTTTATATTACTAATTTATAGAATACCAGTTGATAACTATTGTATAGAACAACTGATGTAATAGATAGGTCACATATTGAGGGGGAACCTCAATATGTATAGGTCAGATCTGAAGATATGAAGAACAACTGATATCCGACAGGCTAGAAGGCAAGAGAAGATCAGAAGATCAGATCGATCTTATCAAGTCAGATATCTCAGCTGAAGTCATGAAGCTCAAACTCAGAAGACTTGAAGATCAGACCAGAAGACCTACATCAGTCGAGTCTGCTAGTTGAAGCTAAGACAACTGGCACCAGAAGACTCCATCGGTAGATCGATCGACTTTTGATCCGATCAAGTCACCACCTCGCGGAAAATCGATGTTTCACCAAATCATACGTCTATGATCTGAACAAGAAGAATGTCAACCTTAGTTGGAAGAACAACACTGAAAAGTGCGTCTGTTAACCAATAAGAACGAGACACGTATGATCGGAGCCGGCAATTATGGGATTTGGTGCTGCTCTCTCTAACGGCTATAATAGACACTATTCACACTTTCGGCCATGCCATTCCTGAAGCACGTCACATCAATCCTGCAAGTCTACCAAATATAGCCTGAAATTCAAATTGCTCTCCAACGGCTCTTTGATTTCGAGGTCTATAAATATGGGATCACACTTCAGAGTGAGGTTACGGAAACATTGAAACAATCAAGAAGCTCAAGCTATAATCAGATTTCCGCACGAAGAACACGAACTTGAAGATTATTTTTTTAAGTGTTCATCCCATAAGTTCTTAGCACAAAAATCTTTTCATCTAGCTGATGGGTTACTTAAACACTAGAAAAGATTTCATAGTTGGAACCAAAATAATCTTATCCAAACCCAAAGTTAGGTTAAGTTGTTTAGCAAGATTTCGGATAGGGTTTCTAGTTTCGATTTCGGGATCGGTTGAGTGAGAACTCTTTAAATATCTGTTGGTGTCTTGTGTTGGACTAACACAAAAATCTAAGTCCATTGGTTTAGTTGGTGCCCTTGTGATAGGGAAGAGTGGACGTAGGGGTTGGTTTGTCGAACCACTATAAATCTTGTGTGCCTTTACTGCTTTGATTAATCGCTACACAATCGCACACAACTATTAAAAGCGCATACATATTCTAAGTTAAGATCAGTTTGCACCAAGCTTCTGATCTGATCAAGTTTGACACTTTAGTCAACTGGTTAAAAGACTGACTTTGGAATCTAATTTATTAAAACTGGTTTTTCACACGGGTAAAACTTAGCTTCCGCACAAATCAGTTAAACTGATAGAATCGAATCGATCTGTCTTGAGCGATAAGTAAGTTAGATATCGACCCAAACCGATTCACTTACACTCTGATCAAAGTTAATCGCCATCACACCCGATCCAAGACAAACGCGTTTTTAAGTCTATTCACCTCCCTCTAGACTTACGCCCCTCACAAAACCCGTTCGGGACCTACAAGTGGTATCGGAGCAATTGGTTCTACTGCACGGCGGCTTTGTGTATCATCGATTCTTGAGGAAGAATCTTTGTGGTCAATTGAACAGATCTTGAAAAACCATTTTAAAACTCATTCGTTTTTCCAAAATCACTCAGCATGGATAATACCTCTGGTATGTATCATGATTTGCCGAAGTTCTCAATTGATGAGTATGCAGATTGGGCCATTTATATGTGCAACCATCTAGGTTCGATTAGTGGCAGAATGATGGAAGTCATTGAAAGAGGACCCATCATCATATATTACGACAACCTTGCGGTTGGAGGAGATCCGAACTTTTGCCGTGAAGTCTTGTGCGAAAAAAAAGACCAAATTTTTAATGG
This sequence comes from Stenogyne calaminthoides, assembly GCA_037126765.1. Classification (NCBI taxonomy): domain Eukaryota; kingdom Viridiplantae; phylum Streptophyta; class Magnoliopsida; order Lamiales; family Lamiaceae; genus Stenogyne; species Stenogyne calaminthoides. The sequence continues at coordinate 30,366,109 of JBBCBC010000019.1, forward strand.
ATGCAGAGGAAAGAAAGTTGTATACTCTAGATACAATCGCCAGGCATATTATCATGAAGACGATGGATAAAGTCACCAAGGAGAAGATCAAATATCTCAAAACTGCGAAAGCAATGTGGGATACTCTAGCTGAGATATGCGAAGGAAATGATCAGATCAAAGATAGCCGTCTACAAGCTGAACTGGTAAAGTTCGAAAAATTGAAAATGCTGCCCAACGAGACCATCAACGAGCTAGATGGAAGGATTACTATGTCAGTGAATAAGCTACGAGAACTTGGTAGAAAGATGTCAGACAAAGATATCAACTACAAGATTTTAAGATCTCTCACCAAGAAATGGGACATGAAAGTCACGGTAATCAAGGATTGCCAAGACATTTCAAGGATGAAACCAAGTAGCTTGTTCCTAAGCCTTAAAGCTCACGAGTTCGATTTAATCGAAAGAGGACAAGCAGATGAAGACTAGGCGCCCGCTGAAGCCTCAACGTCTAAATCAGTTGTGTTTAAAGCAACCAGCAGCAGATCGAAGACCACTGAACCTGTTGGAAACATAATAAGTCAGTAGATGCAGACGCTCTGCTTACGGGAGAGGCTTGAAAAATCAAATATTCAACTTGGTAAGATCGAAGATTCTATAAAGATTATCAACATACCGAGGAAGAGATAGGAGATCGGTAACAGATCTCGAAGAACTGATCTCGATGATCGAAGAGATCACCAGAGATGAAAAGAAAAGAGATAATCGGTGATGAGAGAAGAGATAACAGATCGGCGAGAAGGAGTTGGGATTATTATCGAAAGGAAGTCACCCGATAGATCCTATAGGCGGAGTGACTCACCCGGAAGGAAAGGTTCCGTGGATCAAGGCGTGTTTCAACCGTGGAGAAGTCAGTCACTAAAACAAGCAGACCGCCTGCACTGACGCCAAAAGAAAGGGAAGAAAAGAGGAACGAAGAGAGCAACATTATGGGACGAGAAAAGCCACGGTCGCCGACACATCCGGAATTGATGATTCCTATCGCCCCTCGAGGATTCTCGGATATTCCTCTGTGAGAAGATTTACATCGATGCCCGATCTTTGTTGACTTCTATGAGAATGAAGATCGATATTCTCTTGGATGTGATGAGATGCCTGATGGCAAGGAGGACCAAACTGAGGTAACCTCCAAAATACGCTTTGTCTCGCTTTCACACTGTTATTATTGAAGACACACTCTTTGGGGAGATTGACTCGCGGCTATACTCGAGCAATTGCTTGATGATCTCTCAATGCATGAGACACTTATGCTATGGTGGAAGCCGAGAATGACAAGCTAAGGATCGTAAATAATCGGTTTGTTAAAGAGAACGATCTCAAATAAAAGCTCCGAATCGAAATCAATAAACCGTCCTTTCGAAGGTGGCGAGGAACTTAATATTCGAAAGTTAAATCTTTTGATCGAGGGAAGTGGATCAAATATCGACTAAGCAATCAACAAACAAAAGCGAGATGACTTCAAAATCCTTCAAGCTAAATTTGATGAGCTATTCGACTACATGAGAGTCTAAAATCTTCCGAGGATAATTTGCGCAAAGAAAATAGAGGTTTTCACAAAGTCATCTAAAAACCGATTTCAAGATATGAACGCCTATTTTGAACAACGATTAACAAGAAGGGACTTGGGTATGAGAACCCTTCCACATCCTCAAAAGCCCCTGTTTGATTCACTTCAAAAAAGGTGTAATCAAACGAGTTTTCGACAAAAGATACACTAAAAGCCAAACTTGTATCTAATAAGGGAAAAAAAGACCATTGAGCGGGTAAGACAGTGCCTAATCGTAAAGGAAACAAAAATGGACCTATTTGGTAAAGCATCGGTAGGAATCACGAGAAGAACCCGGTTCTTCGAAGAAACCTCAACCGATCAACAGATTAGGGTACCCGAAAAGACAACCTGTAAAAGGGAAGTCTAATCCGAGACCCAATCAAGGTCGTTGAATAATAAGCAAGCTATAGGTAAACCAAAAAAAACCACCTATGCCAAAAAGATATGAATCTTTTGATGGTAGCAAATGCATTACCTACCCTATAATCGAAAACCTCAGTTGCGACCAAACCTAATCGAATGAAAAGAAGACAAACGAAAAGATAAATCCCAAGCCTTCTAAATCACCCAAGGTTCACACTAATAATCATACTAATCAGAAAGCATATAAAGAGATGTATGATTATGTTGATAGGTATGAGAGACAAATCGGGGCCTTCGATCTAACCGATCTCAATAGAAGTGCCCGTTTATATGGATCCCCAAAACCAATCCTAACCCCTCGGGACCCAATCCAAAAGCGGGTACCTAAAGCCCGATTTGGCCGCAGGTTCGCGCTGGGTCCGCCAACAAAAGGAGGTGTGCAAGCAACTATCGGGTACATCGATAGTGGATGCTCAAGGCACATGATTCGGAAGCAAACACCTCCTCTCTTTACATAGAAACGAAAGGACGCGTGTACTCTCTTCGGTGATGATAACTTTTGGCTATACCAAAGGATTCGTAACCTTAGAGAATGATGATGTACAAAGTAATCGGAGTCTCGTGATGTCGAAGGTCTAAAGCACAACCTATTATCGGTTTCACAATTACGCGACAACGGATTCGGTGTTGAGTTCTCGACCGATCAATGCACTATCAAAAATTGAGTCACTCAATGTGATTTTGCTAACTGGTTCAAGGAAAGGGACGATCTACGGTGATTGAACAGTTGCCCAAGAAATGCATGCCGATTGTTAAGAGTTCCAAAAGTAGCGGTTGGCTCGCACAAAAGAATGAGCCATCCGAACTTTAAAACTCTTAATAAGATAGCAAGGATGTCTTTAGTGGAAGGACTTCGAATGAAGTATTTTCAAAGGATCGGACATGTGTCGCATGTCGGGAAGGAAAAAGCAGTCAAAGCTTAATTCAAAGGAATTCTGAACCAAGCATCCAATGATATTATTAGTACGGTTTGCTTCATATATGGATCTATTTGGACCATTATACCATTGTCTCGTGTCTCGACCGAAAATATACTCGTAATCGTGGATGACTATTCCAAGTTTACACGGGTTATATTCTTACATAAGAAGAATGAGGCGACAACGAAGATACCCGAGCCGCTAAAGAGATTACAAAATGAGAAGGGTGTCGATGTAGTAAAAAATCGGATCGGATAAAGTCGAAATTCACGAACTCTTTTATTATTGATTTTTGCTCTAAGTTTGGTATACAACATGAGACATCACTGCAAAGAACGCCACAACAGAATGGAGTAGCGAAGCGGAGAAATGAGAACTCTCAAAGAAAGGCTGCCGCAGACGATGTTATTTGAACATGCAATACCAAACCGTTTTCGGCGGTTTATAAAAACTTTGCATGTCATACTCGGAAACAGATGTCTTGACTAAGGCTCACTACAAAACACCCTATGAATCGTGGAAGGCGAGAAAACCTCGTGTTTCTTACTTTCATGTTTTTGGGTGTAAGTGTTTCATACACAACAATGGGAAGAGTCGGATGGCGACTTTTGAGGCCAAGTCGGATGAGGGTATACTCTTAGGATATTCCTCATCTAGCAAGGCTTTCGGGGTTTACAAATGCATTTAACCCTAGTTGTGGAAGAAACACCCCATGTAGTCTTTGATGAAGCATCTTGAACAAGAGAAATCGCCTCGAACAAGATGTACCGATCAACTCCATGCACGATGCTCGAGAAAATGGATCGCCTAAACGATCAAGGAAAAATGATCGAAATCGAATCGTATACATTCGGATCTAGTTGATTCACGGATCAATCGAGATCTAAGGTGAAAAGCTGTCGATGAAGAAGTTGTTCGCAATACCGAGCGATATCAACCGAATCATCCGGTTCGGGGGAACACTGAAGTTCCCGCAACAGAACATCGGACATGATGAGTCCAACATCGGTGAGACATGTTCTTATCAAGTGGATCATAAAACTGCACCAACTCCCAATCGCTAGTAATGAACCTTTATCAGAAATGGATGATGTTCTCCAAACCGACGCAAATCAAAACAGAAGGACCTGGATAACCAGTCATCCAACTGATCTGATCATCGGAGACCCATCGATAGAGTTAAAACTAGACTTTGATTGGTGAAAGTGCCATGTATTGTTGTTATCGTCTATGAAGGAACCAACAACAAGAGAGAGGAAGCTCTACAAGACGATGGCGGATTCTAGCCATGCGAGAGAGAGCCGAAATAGCCGAGAGAAATCAAGTTTTGGGAACTGGTGACGGAACCAACTCATCAAGGCGTAATTGGCACGGGTGGGTATTCAAGAAAAGAGAGATGAGAAAAATGTCATAACCGGGAATAAGGCAAGACTTGTTGTTAAGGGGTATTCAATCGGAAGGAATTGATTATGATGAGACCTTTGCACCGGCCGCCGCTTAAAGCCATTAATTTTTTCGGCATATGCTCCCCTGAGAGGGTTCATCAGGTATCGGATGGGACGAAAGAGTGAATTCTTAAGCGGGGTACTAGCGAGAGGAAGTTTATGTCGAACAACCTCGGGCTTGAAAAAGAGCAACCAAGTGTACCGCGTTTAAGAAAAGCTCTTTATGGTTCAAACAAGCTCCTCGAGCTTGGTATGATACACTCTCTCGGTTCTTGATAGGCGGTGGGTTCACTAAAGGAGCGATGGACATAACCTTATTCGAATAGAAGATGGAGAAGATATTCGATGGTTCGGGATCTCGTGGGCGACATCATCTTCGGATCTCCCAACAAGAGTCTATGTGAAAGATTGACAAACCGATGTAAGGGAAGTTCGAGATGTCCATGATGGGGCGGATGAATGAATTACGGGTCTACAAGTGAAACAAAGTACAAAAGGGATATTCATCGCCAAAAGCAAAGTACACTAGAATTTATTGGCTAAGTTTGGAGTTCAAAAGCTGTAAGGAAGCCGAATTCCTATGATAACTGGATTCAAGATGGATCCGGATGAGGATGGTCGAAAACCAATCGTAAAGAATATAGGGCTCTCATTGGATCTACTATACCGATCGCCCGGCCAGACCGAGATATCACTTTTTGAAGATGAGGTGTATGTGCGATTTCGTGCAAATCAATGCAAAGCCACCTAGAAAGCCTAAGCGAATTTCTTAAGTATCGAAGGAACGGTAAACCTTGGTTTATTTTACCCATCGATGATAATCTAGAGCTTAGTGGGTATTCTCGATTACGACATGGAGGTTGCAAGATTGACGAGTAAAATCAACCTCGAGGAACATGTCAATTTTGGGAAGTAAAACCGATCTCGTGGTTTTAAAAGAAGCGGACATCGATTCGCGACATCTACTAATGAAGCGAGAGAATATATGGGTGCGAGGAAATTTCATTCTCCTAACCGCTCCGCTTAGTCGGCCGGTGAGGATTATAACATTGTAGCTAAGAATGTACCTAAATTCTGTGATGATAATAGTCTTTATTGCAATCACTCGAGAATCTGTTCTACATACAAGATGCAAGCATATGGATGTCAGACACCATTTTATAAGAGATCATGTTGAAAAGAAGAATATCAGAATGGAAAAGATTCATACTGATATATAGAAAGCTGACATTCTAACCAAGCCACTAGCTGAGATCAGATTCAGAGAATTATGCAATGAGCTAGGGCTTCTGGATCTTGGAGAAAAAGCACCTATAATGGTTGATGGATGTTCTCGTAACCAAATTTGGTTAAGAGACTAACCAGGTTAAGAGAAATCAGTTGAGTTTGGTATCTCAACTGATCAGAAGATCAGTCAAGGAACTGATATGAGAAAGCGATCAGATTTACAGATTATCAGATTAAAGGAACTGATCAGATTAAATGAACTGATCAGATTAAAGGATTATCTGATTAAGTCAGTTTGGTTATTTCACACTTTGTAAGTCGATTAAGCTGATTATTCAACAAGCAAGATTCACAAGATTAAAGCTTATATCGCATAAGAAAACAGGAAATTTACACAACAATGGAATAATATAAATTTTCATTGATAAAGACCCGAAGATCAGATTTACATTACAAGTTACAAGTACAAAAGGACCCGGAGGTCAGTACATAAACCTAAAACCCTAAACCAAAACCTAGTCTAACCCTAGAAAGGGGGGGAGAGAGATTTTAAATCGATGTTCCCATTTTCCCCCACTTAAGGGGTGAGAAAGGCTTTGAAATAATCCTAAAGCCACTTTCAGGTTAAAATCAATGGAGCGAGAAATGCCTTGATAGGATTTTAAGCCGAGAGCCCTTAGACACAAGTCAATGGGCTCTCCTGCTGTTAAATGGAGCACATGTGCCAAGAAAGAGGTTCAAAGACCTTATGGGCACATGTGTCGCATGAAAAATTTGAGTTGATATACGAAGATCAGCTGTTGTCTGATCAAGACCGTATATCAAACTCATGTTTTATATCGATCGAGTCTGGTTGATGCTAGTTCCATTATCTCGATAGACACAATAAGGTGCATACGGTTAGGAGAAGTGTCTTCTCGATTCTGACATGCAGATCCGCCTTGGTGGTAGAAGTTTAGCAACAATTGTATGTGTAATCTTTGATGACAATGCCATTTAAAATAAAGGGGACACACAGGGTTGATTTGAGAAGCTGAAATCATTGAAAAATGGGTAAAGGTGTTTGCCGGAAGTTTCACCTGAAATAAGGGTTCACCAGAATGCATGATTCTACAAAGAAGATAAGTATGGTGAATGAGTTATGTTGTGTAAAACATTGGTCCAATTTATAGAGGCCAAGCAAGGGTGCAAATGCAAATCTGATTTCTCAAAGCCTCTTAGAGAAATTAATGCAAGAAGGAACCGATGTAGGAATCACGCCGATCGATAATTGGATAAATGTATGGTGATTTGACATTACGAAGAATCCAGACTACTATTACACATGTCAAATCGTGACAACTTAGGGAATCGAGACTACTATTCAATTCTTCAAGAACTAAGTTTTGGCGGTAACACTTATCCCAAGAATTGGCTTGGTCTGAGTAGAATCAGATTAGGTCAATCGAATCGATTAGTTAAGAGATCGATCGGGATGAGGAAGATCATTGAGCTTGATACCTCAACAAATCGGATATATCATCAACAAGAAATCGTAAATAACAAATTGAAGGGAACTTCAACCGATCAAGGGGATCGAAAAGGGAAATCGACGAAAAAGTGAAGCGGATCGTTTGAAAAGAACAGGTTGGGAAATTATAAGGATTAAAGTAGAAAACTAAGATCAACAATCGAATAAACTATTACAAGTGGTATTGATCGACATACAACATCACCAACCGAATCACGATTTCTTTTCCTTGTTTATTGCTTACCTATTTGATTTTATCTGATATTATTTGCCTTACTGTACTCATTACCTTTGTGACGTATTTCCTGCAAAACATTTAATGCGGACGTGGGGTACTTATGTTAATTGCTACAAAATGTGCTTTTAAATCCAAAAGGTATTACGTGACGTGTTTTTCGACCCACGATCAAAACCGCTTAATCTGGATCGTTTAACCTTTTCAAACGGTTGATCTTCTAATCTCATTTTCCCCTCCTTCTCTTTATAAGTTTCATCAAAACCCTACCAGAGTTTTTCTTATTCTCAAAACTTGCGATTTATTCTCTGAAAACTCAAAATTACCCTTCTGTGATTCAAAGTGCTTTCTTGCGATTCAAACTTATCTTCCGAAAAACTGAATCTGGTAATTTCTGGTTATTTGATGATTTTCTTTTTCAAAATCCTTTGATCATATAGATTATGTCTATATATGTTATCCTGCGTTATGCCTTATCTTTTCTTGTTATCCGTATGTGTTTATCGATTACTAGGCCTGTGAATAGGTCTGATAATCTATACATGATATCTTTATGTATATGCACAATTTTAATCGAGTCTATCTTGTTGTAGATGGCCACTACCAGGTATGGGAAAGATTTTGTGCAACTATGCCGATCTAGCAACAAAGATTGTCGATGACAAATTAAATGCGATTTGGTGTTACGCGGGATCGAGAATCCATGGAAGTGGAACAAATTTCGAAGAAAGGAGGCCTTGAAAAATTTCACAGGTTGCTTTTCGCAATCCGGTGATGCAATATAAAGACTCAATTCTTAAGGAATTTGAAGGTGGATCTGAGACACCGCAGAGATGAACCGATCTCGCCATTAGAGAGGAGATCGACCGTCGAATCACGGACATAACACGTCATTAACTTACCCAAAGGAAGAATCTACTTTGCTCACTACAGGGAGAATGAAGATGAAATTTGATCGTAAACGAAACTCTTGAGAGGTCGACAAACATCGGACCCTTGAGTTTTTGTCGACCGATGTTAAAAGGAAATACGACCGTTGTTTGACATATTGTCAAAAACAATCATGGGTATTTCATTCATTGAGATGCTCTAACATCGGTCAAACTGCATAAACATGGTTGCGATAATTGATGAAGCCAAGAACATCAATTGGCATGACTTCCTGAAGGCCATTCTGCTCCAAGAACATGAAAAATTTGGAGTTAATGAATGGAGGCAGGTCTATCTGAAGAAGAGAATCAGCAATCTCAACAAGGTTGCAGTTATTCTGAAAGACAAAATGCCAAATGCCGAATGGGACCAGAATGGACTGAAGTCCCAAAAGGCCTTCCTCACAACAACTTCATTTATATATGGGCCAATTGATGATATGAGGCCCCTCCTCCAAAGGTGAAGAAAGGAAAACCAAGGAGGCCCACGCTACACACCAGATGCCCCCAAAAAGAAGAAAAGGAAACTAGTGAAATTTCGGGAAAAGAGGCCTAAGAAGGCAAAACAGGCCTCCATGAATCTGTTTCTAGAAGATGAGTCAGATGACGAAGGAGTGCCAGAGCAACCTGATGAGCCATAGAAGTCAGCCGAAAAATCAGACAGGCAAGCTTCTCAAGTAGAGAGCTCGCCAGAACATTACGAGGGAAGAAGCGAGAGCGAGCGATCTCCTTCTCCTCAATCTCGAAATGATTCACCGCTCGGACTTCAGTTCTTGAGCATGTTTCTCCTTCTCATTCACCGCTTGTGAACACGACGGTTCATCGGTTAGCGTGCGGAAAGATCACCGCCGCAGCCGGACTTAATTGCTTCAACAATGGAACCTCTGCGGGTTAGGCCAATCAGCCGAACCGCCTACTTCAAGCACCACCCAGAACCCTCTACATCTCATCAACTCCGAACCGGGTCGATCCGAGCAAATAATTCTCGAGTCCAGATCCTCCAAGACCATCACCGGAAAATGGTCGGGGATGTAAATTGAACGAGATATTGATGCAATGTATCCAGGTGGTAGCCCATCCTGTTATCGAGAGAGAGGAAGTTATGGAGATCCTCACCGAAAGATCTCCGGTTAAAAAGCTTCTTAGATTTTTTATGATGATTATAGAACATATGGGAGGTCTTGATGAATTTGCAGATTTTGATTTCGATATGAAGAAATCGCTCAAGTAGGATCACCCCACCGAAATAGATAATCGGCCGAATCGATTAAAGCTCGGTCCGAGGAATTTGGGGTTGATGAACAAGGTGAGCTGGAGATCGCCAAGAAGCTCCAAGCGAGATATGCCTATGAAGGATGGGGAGTCGCCGATGATAGTGGAACTGTCTTTGCGAGTTCATGACCAACCAACCGGAGGCACAAACAAATCAAAGCAGATCAAGTGACGATAACTTTCCTACATCTCACATCATCCGATCAACTCAAGCAGGAGATCGGATCATGTCTCAAAGATCTCCGAAAAGAAGAAGTTGAGGGAGTGATAATTGATCGTATACAGATTGGCCTCAAAGAAATAATGGATCAAAAGGAATTGGCTATTTTCAGTTGAGGCAATCAAAGATCGGTTCTCCCAAACTGTGACCAACCTATCTGCCGAGCTTATAAAATCGCTTTGATGACAAGCTAATTCAAGTTGATCAACAACAAGTTTTTTTTCGATGCTCTTTGAAAAGCTAGAATTCGATCAAGAGAAACTTGACAAACTAATTCTTACCTTCTCTCTCGCCGTGGAATCGCCAAGATCGAAACGATCGGAAGGTTCAAAATCTAATTTCCAAGCTCAAGGTTTATCTGTTGCGAGATCTCAACAGGCGATATCGATCGACTTTGGATCTCGACTTCCCACTCAACGCTCTTTTTGATCAAACCAAAAAGGGGAAGGACAGAGTGAGAAATCAAGCGACACGATCGGAGAACAACGAAGACCCGATTGAAGACGGTTGAATCTTATGGACAAAGACTAGACCATCTGGATCTCTTTGCTAACGAAATTTCCAGAGAAGATGGAAAAAGTCAAAAGGCAAGAAAGATAGGCTGCTTGGTCTTTGGGACATCACAACTTGTACCTATCACTCAAACTAAGAAAGTCACAAGAAGATACATTAGTCAAATTGAGCCGATAAGAAAGCGGGTTGAGAAACATCTCAAAGAAGCAGATTCTACAAGAAGCCCGAATTAGTGAAGAAGAAAAGAAGCGGAAAAAAAAATTGGACGAGCGGAAGATCTCAAGAAGAAATTCGGATCGAGGGCTTAGAAAAGGAAAATTTGGAAAATCGTACGTAACCTCAAACCCCAAAGAAGAGTTGATGAGATCATTCCAAAAGCGCTGCGCACACGCCGATAGGTTTGAGGAATAGAATAAGATCGAAGCGAATGGCCACGGATGCCTTTGTTCTAGATCTTGTTCCACAAGAAGAATCTCACGATGCGAATTCCTGTTGGTTGGAAAACAAATATCCAGATTTTCTGAAGTATCTGGAAAATGAGGCCAAAATAATCAATGTAAAAATATCTCGCCAAGAGTATGATGTTGGATTACTCGAAGAAGGCAGGTGACTCATTTGAATGATGGCATTTTCAGAGATTCTATTTTGACATCTGAGCAAAGCGGCAAGATAACTGATCCTCAGCAGATCAACGATGTCAAATGGAAACTATATCAGATTTTCAACGTCCCTCAAGATCAAAGAGAAATGACAGAAGGATACAAGCCTAAAGAGTGAAAAATCAGAAGACTTCTCAGGATCAGCTGTTTTTAAATTCAAACTTTTCTGATGTAATATGTAATCGACAAATCTAATGAAAGAAAAGTTCATTTTTCTGATCCTAAGACAAAATCTCATTGTCTTACGATTATGTGCTTTTATTGTTTCTATATTTATCAACCTGTGTTTGGTTTCTCAAAGTGTTTTGGTTTCATCAAAAAGGGAAATTGTTGGGAAATTTAGAGTTTTGATGAAAGTTCTAAAACACATGTAATAGGACAGTCGGACACATTGGGCGATCGATGTTTATATTGGTTTATAGAATACCAGTTGATAACTATTGTATAGAACAACCGATGTAATAGATAGGTCACATATTGAGGGGAACCTCAATATGTATAGGTCGAATCTGAAGATATGAAGAGCAATTTGGTATCCGAGCAATTTAGAAGGCAAGAGAAGATCGAAGATCGATCGATCTTATCAAGTCGATATCTCACCAAGTCATGAAGCTCAAACTTTAAGACTTGAAGATCGGACCGAAGACCTACATCGGTCGAGTCTCGCTAGTTGAAGCTAAGACAATCGGGCACCGAGAAGACTCCATCGTAGACCGGTCGACTTTGATCCGATCGGTCACCACCGTGAAACTGGATGTTTCACCAAATCATACGCCTATGATCTGAACAAGAAGAATGTCAACCTTAGTTGGAAGAACAACCTTTGAAAAGTCGTCTGTTAACCAATAAGAACGAGACACGTATGATCGGGAATGGCAATTACGGGATTTGGTGCTGCTCTCTCTAACGGCTATAATAGATACTATTCACACTTTTCGCCATGCCGTTCTCAAGCACCTCACATCAATCCGCGCAGTCTACAAATATAGCACGAAATTCAAATTGCTCTCCAACGGCTCTTTGATTTTGAGGTCTATAAATATGGATCACACTTGAGTGAGGTTATGGAAACACTTGAAACAATCAAGAAGCTCAAGCTATAATCGATTTCCACTACGAAGAACCACGAACTTGAAGATTAATTTTTAAGTGTTCATCCCATAAGTTCTTAGCACATAAATCTTTTCATCTAGGCGATAGGCTACTTAAACACTAGAAAAGATTTCATAGTTGGAACCAAAACAATCTTATCCAAACCCAAAGTTAGGTTAAGTTGTTTAGAAATTCAGACTAGGGTTTCTAGTTCGATTTTAGGATCGGTTGAGTGAGAACTCTTTAAATATCTGTTGGTGTCTTGTGTTGGACTAACACAAAAATCTAAGTCCGGTTGGTTTAGTTGGTGCCCTTTGTGATAGGGAAGAGTGGGCGTGGGGGATTGGTTTGTCCGAAACAATTATAAATCTTGTGTGCCTTTTACTGCTTTGATTAGCGCTTACACAATCGCACACAACTATTAAAAGCGCATACATATTCTAAGTTAAGATCGGTTTGCACCAAGCTTCCGATCTGATCAAGTTTGACACTTTAGTCAACTGGTTAAAAGACTGACTTTGGAATCTAATTTATTAAAACTGGTTTTTCACACGGGTAAAACTTAGCTTCCGCACAAATAAGTTAAACTGATAGATACCGAACTGATCTGTCTTGGCGATCGAAGAAGTTAGATATCGATCAAAATGATTCACTTACACTCGATCAAAGCTAATCGCCATCACACCTGATCCGCACAAAAAGTTTTCAGAAGTTTATTCACCCCTCCCCTCTAGACTTCTGTCCTCACAAAACCCGTTCAGGACCTACACATACATTTACTATTCATCAAGGATTCTAAATCCCTGGATTCTAAAACCTTGACTTGCTCTGCACACTTAAATCCCAAAACAAACGCAGCCTAAGAGAAACTTACTGTTCATAAGGATTTATTGAAATAGTGATAAAGCGATAAAGTAGAAATGATTGTTTATTAGTATTTTATTTGATAAAGTGATGAAAGAGTTGTTTATTAGTATTTTATGTGATAAAGTAGAAATAGTTATTTATTAGTATTTTAGAAAGTTTCTCTAAAATATTGGGAGTAAAAAAATGATAAATTTCTCTTAAAGAATGGAAGGAATGGAGTATTATTTCTTATCTTAATAAAAAACAGAAACTTATACCGGGTTAGTGATGATGATGATGATTATTACACGGGGGTGATGCCTGAGAATAAATTAAATTAATAAGGTAGAATAAATTTGGGGGCAGTATGGTGATGTTGTGAGGGCCCTTTAAGCACATGGACGCACATTCTGTATCACACACATAATCCCACCTGCCTCCCAACTTTATCAGATTTTCTTGTGATGTTTTACCTTACATTTTCACGTTTTCCCTAATTTATTTTTTAATTTGTTATTTGTTTATTAAGTTCTCGTCAATATTTTATGCCATTTTACAGTATCATCGACCAAACCAGTGATCCATTTTATGGTTATTGTTTATTGAATATTTAATATTTTTGACATTTGTAGTTTATTTTTGTATTTAATGTTTTTTTCGATTCTAAAATTTGATATCTTGTTTTATTTAAATTTGTTAATTTAATTGGTGATGATTCATAATGATAGAGATCCTGTCATTGTAATTTCTCTTGATAAAATTTTGTAATGACAGAAAACTATATTTTTTTATGACGGGATCATGATGATATCTTTGTTATGTTATACTCCATTCGTCCCAATTATATAGATTTGTTATCTTTTTATGAATATCACAAATGTATAGGCTTATTTCCATATAACATATTTTTTTTAATTAATTTATTAATATAGTCCTATGTATTAATTATTTTGGAAATTATAACAATTATATATAATTCTTACTTGTTTAATTTACCTTTGACAAAAACTTATATAGACCTGGTTCATGCTATGAATTTGGGTCAAACCTGATCTTACACTACAGATGAGTCAGATATATATACTTGAGCCCTTCTATGCAACCTCTCCTCTCTCCACTTAGAAACCTATCGCAACCCCTCCCCTCCCCACAGACGTCGCCGTGACCAATCCCCTCCCTCCACACGCCGCCGCGAAGGCCGCTGCACATTGGTAAACGGTCGGCGTTTTCAACTGTATCGTCGCCCAACTCAAAAATCGGTGTTATAAAATTATCATTATTACTCAGAAAAAATATCACTATTACTCAAAAAACTATCACTATTATTCAGAAAAAACTATCATTGTCATTATATGGTATAATAAGTTTCACTGTTACACATAAACTATCACTGTTACTCAGAAAAATTATCACTGTTACTCATAAAAACTATCACTGTCACTATATGCTACAATAAGTTTCACTTTTACACATAAACTATCACTGCTATATATAAAAACTATCACGGTTACTCAGAAAACTGCCACTGTTCCTTAGAAAAACTATCACTATTACTCGGAAAACTATCACTGCTATATATATGAGCGTGGAATAACCGCAAGACGGCATGACGCGATGAAGTGTGAGCTGGAATGAGCGCGCGACGGCACGATGCGAGAAAGACCAAAGCGTATGGGCTAGAACGAAGCGCGACGGAGAGACACGACCACGACGAGAAAGATCGAAGTGCGTGGACTGATATTGAAATGAGTCATATTGAATTAGAGTTCATAGTGAGAACCTGGTTCACAGGAGTGTTACTCTTTACCTTTTCAAAAAACTTTTTTAATTTATGTGCAAATTCCAATTAATCTAGTGTATAATTGAGACGGAGGGAGTAACACAATTTTCTTGTAATAATGGAGACTATCCTAATTATAATATAAATAATTTAAATAAAAAATTTGTACTAGACGATGTTATGATAATTTGTGCAAGTGCATCTTCTAAACTATTGCATTTGAAACGACATTTTGAATTTTTATAATAATTTGATTCCTCTACAATTAGAATTAAAAGTGAATGGTAAGTTCCAATTCTTCCCACAAGAATTGACTTTTCTTTTCTTAAAGAGTTTATCTCCTATGAACCAGGTTTATGCCATCAACTTGAATTATTTGATTAATTTTATTTATTTTTAACATATTTTTCTAAATTATTAAATTTGACCCGTATTATATTGTGGGTAGGATCAAATGTCATGAGTTAAAAATAAAGTTCATAGAATGAACCAAATCTATACAATTTTTTATCTTTTTTAAAAGAGAATTGGCTCTTGTTGACATATGAATTATTATTTTTTTGACAAGAAAAACTAGTCAAGGTCACAAACTGTTAGGTCGCCGCCTTACATCATTAGTTACAAAAGGCATACAATTCAAAGGGACCTCTTCAACCCAAATACATTCAAAATCAGCATGAGTTCCAAAATGGGCTAGAGCGTGTGCCGCCTCATTCGCCTCCCGGCGGGCAAAAAGAAATTCCGAGACGCCACATGGTCTAGCCATAGACTGGATATTTTCAACAATCACCATAGTGTACAAGTCCAACTCCATCTCGCCCCGAAGTGCACAAACAAGATTATGAGAGTCGGTTTCGAGGGTCATGTTACGCAAACCGCTCTCGTACGCCATTTGGAGGCCAAAGCGCATAGACAGGGCCTCAAAAAGGGTAATATTACCAGACACCAGATATCTTCACGACCCCGAGAGCATGACTTCCCCCTCCGAATTTCGCACTACAAATCCCAAGCCAATAGAGTCGTCAAGAAACACCACCGCATCAGAGTTCAGTTTATAGGAGTCCTTTTCCGGCCTCTGCCACGGGAGGGATGGCGCCTTAACCTCTTCCCTAATATCCCCGAGTCTCCATCCCTTCGAAAGGTCATCCACCAAGTTAAGAGAGAGAGTCACAAATTCACAATCTGTGAAGATACTTGTGGCTTCATCTCGAAGTAGAATGAGTTCCTGGCTTTCCATAGGTTCCAAGATATGATGGCAAAAACAGATATTTCCAAGTTGAAATATGAAGTTAATTACATCATTCAATAACAAATAGTTAAAGGAGAAACTAAATGCAAGTTAAAACAAAATAAAGGTTAAAATCAATATGATGTTGCTATTTAGCCAGATTTATTATAGGGTGGTAAGAATATTTTCATCATTTTGAGTGGTGTATTGACTGTTTTGTTTATAATGAAATATTTTGTGAATTAATAGAAACAAATCACATTCACTTTTGCACGAACAGAAAAAAAAAATGTTCGAGAGAGAGAGGGATGAGGGTGGCGAGTGGAGAATTGTGAGAAGGGGACGGGTAGAATGACTCAACCTTGATTCCGAGAGTTTTCCGGTGAGGCACACAAATTCCCCAGCCATAGGATATCCCAAACCGTTCAACCAAAACCAAGGTTTGTGGGCTCTACGACAATGAAAGGCTCGACTAGCAGGAAAGGCGATTCTGCGACGTTTCAGAAAGGTCAGAGGGTCTTCCCCTCGGAGGAGAATATGTGGTCATTTTTGTTCAAGAACTTCCCAGAGACGTGTAACCCTTAGACTTTGAACAAGGCATTCAGAAAAGTGGGCGAAGTTCTAGACGTATACTGGCCAAAAAAGAGAGACAAGACAGGCAAACTCTTTGGCTTCGTAAGATTCTCTAAGAACCACGTTGAAGGAAATCTATTAGAAGACCTCAATAACATATGGATTGGGAGTTATAAATTAAGAGCATTCATACCAAGGTTTAGAAGGGAACCAATACCCCCCAAAAATGTGTGAGCCTGGCAAAGTGGGGTTAGCGATAAAGGAGAAACTGATGTCGTTCACGAATGCTCCAGTTTCAAACATTGGCAGAGAGAACAATTTCCTTACATTTGCTGAAGCAGCGCAAGATGCAGGGAAAGGAAAAACTCCTTTTCATTTGGCAAATGAACCTATCAAGTACAACTCAACTGATGAGGAGAAAAGGTGGCTAGTCGGATGTTATACGGGCTTCCTAAAGAGAGAATTCTCATGGCTGGATCATCAGGAGGAATTGATAAACGAATGCGGGGGAAACTTCAAAATGATAAATATGAGTTGTAACCTACTCCTAATCCAGAATGCATCCGAGAAAAATATAGATGAAAACATCAAGGATTTTAAGGAATAGATTAATTTTTGGTTCATATGGATCAGACCATGGAGAGATATTGATGTCAGTCCAAGTCGGGTGGTTTGGATGAGAGGGTACGGAGTTCCATTACATGCTTGGTCCATCAAATTTTTCGCGCTGGTATGTGCTAAATGGGGAGTATGTTTGGCAATCGACAAGATGACAAAGTCCAAGTCAAGACTGGATTACGCTAGGGTTCAAGTATCAGCATCGTTCGCGGCCCTGTTGGAGAAAAACTGTTAACGTCAAGGTAGATGGGGTTTCTTTCAGAATCCGAATAGTGGAGGAACCGCCAAATCATATGGAACCCATCTATGAAGAGGAGACATATTCAGAAGACGAATCCACGGAAGGAATCGTAGAAGCCCAAAACGGAGAGGATGCAAAAATTTCAGATTCGGACGAAGAAGGTGACTTTTCCGACGTTAACAAACCAGAAATCCAAACCACCACATCGGAGCTAGGTTTAAGGCCACAAACAGTGGGTGGGGTGGGTGGAGAAACAAAAAATGCTTCGAATTCTGCGGAGGCGGCGCGTGCAGGGGAATGTTCGAGGGATATTAATGACACCTTGGAACTAGCAAACCAGTTAGTTTTTCCCACTATCAGTATGGAAAACATGCTATCCTCGGTCCCAGAAATAGAGTTAATTAAGGAATCAGTTATGATAGGAGATGGTGGGACCGAAAAGTCGGACAATAATTCTGAAGAAATAAATGGGACTCAGACTTTAAACCCGGAGAATGGGCTGATTCTGGAAGCCCGTGAAAATGGAGGAGTTGACGTGGATAATGAAGCCCATGAGCATGTTACTTCCGGCCCAAAAGACACGAACTTTCGCGAAGCCCATCTGGATGCGGGAACAGGAGAATTAGTTTTGGGCCAAAATCAGAATTTTGGTATGGACCAAAATAAGAACATTGATGGGCTCTCTATGCTTAACATGGGAACAAACTCTTCTGATACATCTTCTTACCTAAGCCCACGAGAAAGAAACCCTGATACTGAACTCAACCGGGTCGACCTAAACCCTGTTGATTTTTCCCCTTCTCTAAACTTGCTACTGCAACAATCAAACCCAACCATCCCTAACACCATAGAAAAATCAAAACCAAAATCAAACATCCCAAACTTGGGCGCTCCATCCCCACGGTCGGCGGAAAACATCCCAAGCAAAACCATAGCCATTACCACATCAACCCACACCAAATCCTCGAAACCAAAAACAAATTCGAGAATCCCATCACTAAATCTTGCAAAATCTAGATTTCAATCTAAGGATCCACCTACCAAAAGAAAAACGTCCCTAAATCCAAACACGATGAAAAAAAAGGGAGTATCTTCTTCTGAGAAAAATATAGACAAGGCGACACAGAGAAAATCAACGAAAAAAGGTCGAAATAAATCAATTCAACCAGCTGTCCAACCTGTCCGAGAAAGAGAAGAAAATTCGGAGAATTCAAATGCAGAAAATGATCAAGTATAAAAAAAGATTAGAGATGAGGCCATTCGTACATGGAATCTGGGTAAGCAGATGGGTCTTCGTCCTCCAAACCAAGAAGGTAAAATGATCGATGAATTTGTTGAGATGGAAAGAAGAGCAATTGGCATCAACAATAAAGAAAAGGAGATGAAAGAGGTATGTCCCCAATGAAAGTCCTCTCTTACAATATTAGAGGAGTAGGGAATACAGTGAAGAAGAAAGAGATAAATTCTTTGATTAGGAAACATAAATTTGATTTCTGTTGCGTTCAAGAGACAAAAGATGCTGACTTAAGCCTAGGAACGTGTAAGGAAATCTGGGGGATGAGAAATTTTGGCTATGCTAAAAGAAACTCAAATGGGAGTTTAGGGGGGATCCTTAGTATCTGGAATACAGATAGATTTAATGTTATGAGTTCATGGGATACGTCGGGAGCTGTAATTGTCACTGGTTTTTGGGGGAAGGACAAAATCAAATGTTGTGTGATAAATGTTTATGCTCCAACAGTGCTAGCTGAAAAAATTGATCTCTGGGACAGAATGCAGCTGGTCGTGCAGCAATTTGATGCAGGCTGTGTATGCGTGGCGGGAGATTTCAACTCTATAAGAACACCGGGAGAAAGGTCTGGAAGGGGCAACAAAATACCAAAAAATGATATTGAAATTTTCGATGGCTTTATTCGAGATACGAATCTGTTGGACTAGCCACTTATAAGAAGGAAGTTCTCAAGATACCAACCAGATGGGAGATTCAAAAGCAGGATCGACCGTATTTTGGTGAATAATGTTTGGCTAACAGTGTGGCCGTCTTCTTCTCTCAAGGGACTTCCTATAACAGTTTCATATCATTGCCCGCTAGCTATGGAAACAAAGATAATCAATTGGGGACCGAAACCCTTTAGATTCATTGATGCATGGTGCTCACATCCAAAATTTTTGGAATTCGTAGACAAGGCTTGGGCGAGCTACAATATTGAAGGATGGGGTGGTTACAAAGTTAAAGAAAAGCTCAAGAGACTAAAGGAAGATCTCAGGAAATGGAATGAGGAAGTCTTTGGCTCAATTGATCACAAAATAGATAAATTGAAATCAGATTTGCAGGAACTCGACATTTGTGATGATGTTTTCGGTCTTGAAGACGAGGAAGTGATTAAAAGAAAGGAAGTAACGGCAGAACTTTTTTAGAAGCTTGAACCAACGGAATAGCTTACTTTTACAGAAGGCGAAAATCAAATGGCTCAAGGAGGGAGATGTCAACTCGAAGTTCTTTCACAGGGCAATCAATTTCAGGAGGAAAAATAACAGAATCGCTGGGTTAACACTCAATGGGCGCTGGACTGAAGATGTAAAAGAGGTAAAAGACTGTGTCTTTTATTTCTTCAAGAATCATTTCAGCCGGACAAATCAAGTCAGACCAAAGCTATCTCCGGAAATGTTCTCCAACAAGCTATCAGTGGAGGATAATGTATTTCTCTCGGCTCCATTCTCCGAAGAAGAAGTGAAATCAGCCATTGAAAGTTGCGACAACTCCAAGAGTCCAGGTCCGGATGGGTTCAATTTTAAGTTCGTCAAAGTCTACTGGGGTGTGATTAAGAAAGACTTTATACAGATGATATCCGACTTCCACGAACATGGCAAGCTGGTTCGGGGCCTCAACCCTTCTTTCATCGCACTGATCCCCAAAAAGGAGGACGTTTCATGCTTATCGGATTATAGGCCAATCTCCCTTATAGGTTGTGCCTATAAAATACTTGCAAAATTGCTTGCTTCGCGTCTCAGTAAGGTGATGGATAAGTTGATTTCTCTTAATCAAAGTGCTTTTATAGGAAAAAGAAATATTATGGATGGAATCTTAATCTTGAATGAAGTGGTGGCGGAAACAAAGAGAAGGAAGTTGGAGAGAGTTTTCTTCAAAATTGATTTCGCAAAGGCCTATGATTCGGTGGATAGGAACTTCTTAGATATGATGCTTGAAGGTTTCAGATTTTGTGAAAAATGGCGGGTATGGATGAAGGAGTGCGTATCTAGTGCTTATGCCTCGGTTCTTGTGAATGGTAGTCCATCGGGAGAGTTCAAACTTGAAAGGGGCCTACTTCAAGGGGATCCACTCTCTTCTTTTCTCTACCTACTTGTTGCTGAGGGGTTGAGTCTTTTGGTGGCAAAGGCGACGGAAACAGGAAGCTTTAAAGTTGCTGAAATAGAGGCGGAAAAAGTCCAAATTTCTCACCTACAGTACGCGGATGATACAGTCTTTATTGGTGCAGTGAATACTCAAAACGCGTGGACTATGAAAAGAATCCTCAAGAATTTTGAGCTGCTTTCCGGGCTCAAAATCAATTATGACAAGTGTAGTTTGATGGGGATGAATGTGGACGCCAACAGAATACAAGAGATGGCCAGTATATTGGGATGTGTGATAGGGGAGATACCTTTCTCTTATTTGGGGATTCGTGTTGGAGCAAGCTACAAGAAACCAAGCGAATGGAACAATTTAATTCAGAAATTTCAGAAAAAAATGAAGTCTTGGGAAGACCGAAAGATCTCTCTTGGGGGCCGATCACCCTCCTAAATGCAGTCCTTTCTTCTTTACCGATTTACCAGTTTTCCTTTTATAAAATTCCAAAAACTACTTTGTGTGTGCTATCTTCTTTGCAACGAAAATTCTTGTGGGGCGGGTGTGAGAATAACAAAAAAACGTGTTGGGTGGGTTGAAAAAAAGTTTGTAAATCTAAATTAATGGGGGGTCTAGGGGTTAGAGACTTGGGAGTTTTTAATAGAGTCCTAGTTGGGAAATGGGTTTGGAGATTCCTTGTCGAAAGGAAGAATTTGTGGGGTAGAGTTTTACGCTCTTTATATGGAAATATTGATGTGGGAGAGTCGGGTCTTATTGTAAGAGGGAGTTGGAATAAGATGTCAAATTGGTGGAAAGATGTTTTAAGCAATGTGTCAGGGGAAGAGGGGAAGTGGTTGTGGGGTCATTTAGAAAGGTGTTTAGGAAATGGGGATAACACAAGTTTTTGGGAGAGCCCGTGGACGGAAGTTGGGCCTCTTAAGGCTAGGATCCCTAGGTTATATAACTTGAGTGCGTTGAAAGAGGCAAAAATTAGTGAGATGGGTAAATGGGTTAATGGGTCATGGGGTTGGGATCTAGTGTGGAATAGGTCCTTATTTGATCGCGAATTACATTATGTTAACGAGCTTCTCTATGCTAAACAGGTGCAACTTGGCGGAAGATTTGGAAGATACTTGGAAGTGGAAGTTGTCCCCGGACAACCAATTCAAGACAAAACGGGCGTACAAAGCTATCAGAAATCCATCAACTTCGGTCATCACAAATTCAGGAGGGACTTCGATCTTGAGCCGCGTTTGGAGTAAGATACCTCCTCTCAAGACTTCGGCAATGGCTTGGAGGCTTCTTCAAGATCGTCTACCTACCCGGGAGAATCTAAGAAAGCGTAATATACTTCCTCAAAACAGTTGTACAAGCTGTCCTCTTTGCAACTTCATAACGGAAAAACGCCTCCTCATCTCTTCTTGATTGCCCAGAATTGAATAAAAAATGCACTGTACGCCCATTTGCCAATTGGTTAGGAATTCTGGGTGTGAGTCATAATCAGATTACTCAACATTTCCTTGCTTTTTCTGGAATTTTTGCGGGAAAGAAAGGAAAATTTTTGGCGACGAGTCTTTGGATATGTGTTGTTTGGGTTATTTGGAAAGAAAGAAATATTTTGATTTTTGACGGCAAAAGCTTTGAAACGGAAAAGGTGTTGGATGAAGTTAAAAGACGATTTTGGAGTTGGTGCTCGGTTAAATACCCATCTTTTTGTAATTTTCAATTTTCGGATTGGTTAGTGAATCCTAGGATAATACTCGAGAGTTAAGACTCTCCTTTACATTGTATATCATTGTACAGTGTCACTCTTTGTTCTATGTTACTATGGAATAAAAGAACTTTACTTACCAAAAAAAAAAATAGAAACAAATCACATTAAGGATAAAATTAAAAAATACACATTCACCCCGAGGTGAATCACCACGTTCAGCATTACCGAAATCAATATACCGCCAAAAATCCAGAAGAATTTATTCCTACATAACTTATAGCTTAGGTGACCAATTATTAACAAAAGACACAAATTTCCACAGAAAAAAATAAAATCGAAGCTCTAGGGACTCAATAATTTTGTCCCCTTTACCTGGAATTTTGGCAATCTGATAAACAAATCGTAAAGGCAAGGTAAAGCAAATTCTTCAATTTAAAACAATATCCCAACAAACAATTCATATTTTTGTATTTATTCTCGCATCTATATTTCCAAATTCTTGTGGAGAACACCATCGCAGGGTTAGGAGCCCACTATTTTGGGCAATAATTGGATAAAGTTCACCTGATTATAATTTGCATTAATATCAATTTAAAAAAAAAAAACAATTACTTCACCTCATTTTTCTAATTAATCAATGTCACGCTCTGTTTTAAAAACCCGGTCCGACCGGCCGGTCGGACCGGTGAACCGCTGACAACCGGTCCAATAGAGGTATATAAAACCGCTATTGGACCGCTATCCTTAAAATCGGAAAAACCGGTTGAAAACCGGGAATCGGTCAACCATTAAACCGGCGGTTTTGACCGGTTTTCACTTAATTTTTTTTTTTACTGAAAAAACGAAATCGATTTCTTTCTTTCTTCCTCGTTTAAGTTTTTCAGAAACTGAGAAAAGCCCTAAGCGGCAAAGCACAGCGGCAAACAAAATCCAACCCAAACGAAATCGATTGCTCATGGCGCTGGCCGATCGCCGCGTCGCCCAACATGCAAATATGCATCTGCAACCTCAAAAAATCAAGATCCGATCTACCAAAATCAAAATCCTCCATAACCCAGAAAAAATTCAAATGGCAACCACCATCATCCATCTCCATGTTCAAATCACCAGTCTTGATGAAAAAAGATTTATGGCATTAGCCATTTGTAAAATAAAATAAAATAAAAAACTCACCTTTCCCGTGTGCCCTCCCTAAAAAAAATCGGATAAATTGGGCCAAAATTTCGCAACAAAACTCATAATTTGTTCAAAAAAAATAAGCAGATCTAAACACAAAATAGCAAAACACCTAAACCAAACTCTCAGCTAAACGTGGTGGTGGTGGGGGCCGTGTGTGCGGTGGCATGAAGAGTGGGAGTCACCATGAGAGGAGGAGGTGGTGATCGTTTTTTTTTGGGCCGACAATCTAGTTTTTTTTGGGTGGGGGAAGACGGGTGGTGGTGAAGACCACCGCAGTTGTGATTGAGGAGGGGCAAGGGGCTCTGCTGTTCGACGATGGATTGTGGTGGTGGTGAATCTGGGTTTGGTTTTCTTGAATTGTGGTGGTGGCGAACCTGGGTTTTATTGTTGGGCAGTGAGAGAGAGTTTTTGTCTTTTGGGGTAAGAAATGTCAGATGGAGAGGTGGGTGGGGAGGCGGTAAGTTTTGTGGGTTTTTGAGAAGATAAATGTATTGTGGGTCATTGCGAGGATACAAAATTTTCATGGTGTTGATCTCTGTTTCATGAGCTTTAGTTGTGTGAGCTTGAGTATGAATTATTGATGAAAGTTGGAACTATTTATGTTAATGGACATTTCTATTATGTTTAGAAATTTAAGTTTGAACTTTGAAGTGACTTTATATATTTTATATTCACTTATCATACTCTATATTTTGAATTTTTAAAAAATTATGCATATTATATATATATAATATTTATTATGACGTCATACCGGCTCAATCCGGTCCGACCGATTCGACCCGGTCCAACCTTTTTTTGGGTCGTCCGGCTCAACTTTCGGTTCCGATTTTTAAAACATAAATGTCACGTGAGATGATTTTAAAGGAGTGACCTTTTGTTTTTAGATAATTTTTAAAAATATTTAAGATAATTGAGAAAAATGACAAGATTCCTGACCTGTCATAACAAATCAGTTATCACTATATATCAATTCATTCACGATATTTTTGGAAATATGTTTATAATTAGAGGAGTCCTCAAAATGCGTAATTGTAATTCTATCTAGCTACTTATGCACATTCTTTTAGAAAATAAAAGTTTATACACCTTCTTTCACTTAAAAAAGTTGAAGGTGGGTCTCACAAGATTCAATAAGATCACAAGATTTCTCGGTCAAGATTTTAGAAATATGTAATTGTAGAAAATAGAAATGTGCAATTATTCCAAAAGAAATATACAGCTATGTTCCCATATTAACAGTTGTATTTTTCTATGTAATTAAGTTGCACTTTTCAGCATAACAAATTACACGCTTCTAAAATGCACTATAAGTGCACGATACACACGGGTGCATATAAAACCTAACCAAAATTAACAATATTAATTATTTCACTAACATTGGGCTTTAAACAAATAAAAAGGGCAAACTCCCCAATAAAATTTATTCACCGTATTAAATTAGAGTCATACTAGTACTAGTATATTAACATTCATTCAAGGATGTTATTACTTTTTCTCTCTCTCAAAAAAAAGGATGTTATTACTTTTATAAATTAATAACATAATATGTATACACATATATATTAAATATTAAATATAATGATATAAATTTTATATTGTGAACAACTGAGACTGACTCGTAATCAAGATTACACAATTTATTATTATTATTTTTTATTTCCAATATAAATATATCAAAATACTGAAAAACGAAGATAAAAATTCGTATGAGGCGGTATCATATATATATGAGAAGACTCATCACTTGTAAAGAGTGAAAAAGTCAAATGCTCAAATTATGCTTTGTCTCACGCCAAAGACGGACATACATGGGGGCCAAGGGGGTCACTGGGCCCCTGACCCCACTTGATTTTTTTTTATATATATATTTATAATTAAAGACACTTGTGTGAGACGGTCTCGCAGTTAGACGAAGTATAATTTGAATATTGCCGCTTTAACACTTTAGAAAGAAGGGTATTTATTTTTATTAATTTGTATCCCGTCTTATATATGAGATGATCTCATACATGTTTTTATCTTATAAATTATTTGTTGTTAACTTGATGAGGTTAGAGTTATTGACTAATTTTAAAATATACCTTTTTTTCTATATAATTTTTTTTATTATCCTTCAAGTGGGGAAGAGGGAGCGAAGAGAAATAAATATATATAATTCTAATTTTAAATATTTATATATAAATATATTTGATTCAGTTAATATAAAAAAATTTAGTCTAAATAATTTTGAATATATATAAAAAATTTGAAAGTGAATTTAATTATGACAAAAATTAGCATGAGATCAAGTATAACTTAGCACAATCAACATCCCCCTCCAAAAATGTTAAAGCGTCAATGCTCAAATTACACTCTATCTCATTGTGAGACGGTCTCACGCTTTAATATAAATTAGGCCCTCTCGGCGGAATTTTTGGGCCCGTCCCTATCTCAAGTAAATACGCCTGAAAAAAAAATACATATATAAGAAAAAAGAAAAGAAAAAAAGGTTTGACAAACGGGGACCTCTTTAACACCGTCATCCGTCATCCCATATCGCATGTCTCAAAAAATTCAAACACCACCCTCCGTAACGGCCATATTTTTTTAAGCTACAATCCTCAATTTCTCTCTCTCTCAGCTCTACTTTATAATATAAAATAATCAATCGACAACTTCCACACACACAGTCTCCATTCACTATATTGTCTCTACAACACGCCATTTGTGCTCACATTCTCCAACTGGTTTTCAGATTGCCGGCTTTTACTGTAAGTATCTATCCTTCCTTGTATATATACGTATAAATGTGCCTATTGTCGGTGCTACTTTTTGCAATTCTTTTCTTATCATTGATGTTGATTTGTAAGGTGATTTGTCAATATATGAGCATCGATCGGCCGTCCTTCTTCGTTTATATCTCGATTATTGATTTTTTTCTTCAATTAATTATATTGGCTTGTTAGAAATTGGAAAATGTTCGGCGTTTAATGTAGATTTATTCTAAGTGCTTGCTCTGATTTACGGTTTACTTTGGGGGATTTGGAAGAATGTGCTTGAGTTGACTGAATTGATATCATTTTACTTGTAGTTAAGTGCAAAAGGAGAGAAGATTTGTTAGTTTGTTAATTAGTTGAAGCTGTGAGATCCGGAGTGGGTGAAGTAGTGTAACAGGATGGAGGCCTCACAGAGAAGAGGAGGTGGCGGCGGCGGCGCCGGAGGAGGAGGAATGGTGCCTATTTCACCGTCGCAAACGCCGCGTTCTAGTGATAAGGTGGGGAGAGATCTCCGATCGGGGGAGGGAGGTTTCAGCGGAAAGCAAGATAAGGATAAAGGTGTTAATGTACAGGTCATTGTCCGATGCAGGTGAATGAATCCGCTTATTTAATTTTAGTTTTCTCGGTTAATTTGAAATCTTTTTTTTTTTCAAATTTATATATTAGGGATTTTACTTTTTTTCCCCCTTTTTATAGGCCAATGAGTGAGGATGAGGTGAAATTACGTACGCCTGTGGTAGTTTCTTGCAACGACAGCAAAAGAGAAGTTTGTGCGGTTCAGAATATTGCAAATAAGCAGATTGATAGGACTTTCCTCTTTGACAAGGTTTGCTTTCAGCTGTTGAATCCCATATCTTCAGTTCAATTTATGTGATTATTTATTACGAAAAAGTGTTGTCATTGATGGAAACTGGTTGTAGGATTAACATTTGGTGCAATGTATGGTTTGTATTGTTGGTTTTTAAAGAGATGATTCAATGCAGTTACTGTGTTTCTTTAGGTCTTTGGTCCATCATCCCAGCAAAAGGATTTGTATGAACAGGCAGTATGCCCTATAGTGTTTGAAGTCCTAGAGGGATATAATTGCACCATTTTTGCCTATGGGCAAACAGGAACTGGAAAGACTTATACAATGGAGGGAGGATCCAGAAAAAAGGTTTAATCTGATGAAAAATCACATTTCTTATGCTTTTTCGCACTATTACAAATTTTGACTTTAACTTCTATGATTTTCCTATTTAGAATGGTGAATTTCCAAGTGATGCGGGTGTTATTCCAAGAGCTGTAAGACAAATTTTCGACATTTTAGAGGCTCAACATGCTGAGTATAGCTTGAAGGTTACATTCTTGGAGCTATACAACGAGGAAATAACAGATCTTTTGGCACCAGAAGAATGTTCGAAATTCCCTGATGACAAGTCAAAAAAGCCGATAGCACTCATGGAGGATGGGAAAGGTGGAGTTTTTGTCAGGGGACTGGAAGAAGAGATTGTGACTACTGCAAATGAAATATATAAAATCTTGGAGAAAGGTTCTGCTAAAAGGAGAACAGCAGAGACTCTTCTCAACAAACAGAGCAGTCGTTCTCACTCTATTTTTTCCATCACTATTCATATCAAGGAGTGTACTCCAGAAGGAGAGGAAATGATCAAATGTGGGAAGCTGAATCTTGTTGACCTTGCTGGCTCTGAGAATATTTCACGCTCTGGTGCCAAAGAGGTGAGAAAATTTGAAAAGAAAGTTATCAATGTTAATCTGAGGAAACTGTTACTTTAAGGCATTTTATGACAATACCTTTTCATAGTGCATATATTTTCATTTACATTCACAGGGCAGAGCAAGAGAAGCAGGTGAGATTAATAAGAGCTTGTTGACACTTGGTCGAACTATAAATGCTTTGGTTGAGCATTCAGGTCATGTACCATACAGGTATGGATGTCATTATTGTGTACTTTGGTCAGAAATGATTCAGAAAAATTAAACAATGTCATCGAAATTTCAGGGATAGCAAGTTAACAAGGTTGCTAAGAGATTCTCTGGGAGGCAAGACAAAAACATGTATAATTGCCACAATATCCCCTTCCATTTATTGTTTAGAAGAGACACTTAGCACTTTAGATTACGCCCATCGAGCCAAAAACATTAAGAACAAACCAGAGGTTAGTACTCTTTAAATATTTCAATATCATAGTCTTTTAGTAGTTTTATTCCTATTTTTAGCAGCAAGCAGATAAAGTATTTATTGGTTAATGTGATTACAGATCAATCAGAAGATGATGAAATCTGCTCTGATCAAGGATTTGTATGTTGAAATTGATAGACTAAAGCAAGGTTCTTATCGAAAAGTCAACTTTTTAGTTTTGTAAATCATTTGCATTCCATCATATTTTTGTTATTTCCTCATAAGAAATTTATGCTTTCCAGAGGTTTATGCTGCAAGAGAGAAAAATGGGATCTATATTCCGAGAGATCGTTATCTCCTTGAAGAGGCGGAGAAAAAGGTGTGTATCCTACATTGTAATGCAAATACTTTAAAAGTGGTTACAAGTGATTTTCAACATTGTATTAAGGTATCTCTGATTTGCTAAATTGTCAGGCTATGTCAGAGAAGATAGAGCGTATGGAACTTGATTTAGATTCCAGGGACAAGGTATATTTAAATTTTCACCAGATATTTTGGTTGTTTACCATAATGAAATATGAGCCAATAAAATTGTCTGCCTCATAAACAGCAATTAACAGAGCTCCAGGAGTTACACAATTCTCAGCAGCAATTGACTTTTGAACTAAGCAATAAGCTTGAAAAGACTGAGGTAACAATTTTTGGGTGCCCTTGTAAATAATTACTCCTTCCTGTCATGTACTAACTACGGTTTCGGTTGTAATTCAGAGAAAGCTTCAGGAAACTGAGAATGTGTTGCTTGATCTAGAAGAAAGGCATAGGCAGGCAAATGCAACAATAAAAGAAAAGGAGTTTCTGATATCCAATCTTCTCAAGTCTGGTAGGTAGCATCTTTTTTGTTTCAACAATTTTTTTCTCATTTGCTGCATTATTAAAACTTCGATTTGTCTAAATATGCTATTACTATCCAATTGACTTTTCACAAGTGATCCACACTCTGTCATTTCATCGCATTTGTCTGCGACCTCGTTCCTATTTCTAAGAATTTTTTTTTTTACTTCGTAAAATTATGGGTGACTCAAATACCCAAGATTTAGAGTTGAAGAAACCACCAAATTTCCCAGTTATCAAATAATGTTTGATTCATGGCAAAGTTTATGTAAACCACTTTTACCATACATCTGGTTTGTATTTGTGTGTATATTTAAACAGGTACATTAAAAAGGTATTAGTTTGAGAGTATAAAAAGTATTAGTTGTTTTTGCGAACCAATTACACGATAAAAATGTATTTTACATAAGACCAACTCCTGATTCAGCTCAGCTTTGGTATTCTTCCATTCTTCACGTAGAATTATACTTTCTCCAATTTTTTTGAACATATCTTCATGTTTTAAGCTGGGAATAAAACTGAAAAATATTATCACATTATCATGTAAATTATCTTTCTCCAACATGAGGCCAATAAAATTTTAGCTTAGGAAACAGAAAAGCACCAGCTAACGGGATTGTAATGTGATTATGTTTAACCAGAGAAAGCACTTGTTGAGAGGGCGCTTGAGCTTCGATCAGAACTGGAGGATACTGCATCAGACGTCACTAATCTCTTCACCAAGATTGGTTCGCTTCCTTAAACCAATAACACACTAGTACTTTCGTCTTAATAAATAATGATTCGTTTCCTAATCTCGAATGCTGTAATGTTCCAGAACGCAAGGACAAAATAGAAGAGGGCAACAGAGTTCTTATACAAAATTTCCAGTCCCAATTGACTCAACAGCTTGAAATCTTGCACAAAGTTGTGGCATCTTCAACAACACAGCAAGAGAAACAACTGAAAGAGATGGAAGAAGATATGCATTCATTTGTATCCACAAAATCGGAGGTATAAATTATAATTTATTTATATTTAGACACCTTCAATAATTGTAACTGCTTTTTGTTAACAAACTTCTTATGCACTTGTAGGCTACTGAAGAACTTCGCGCTCATCTTGATAAATTGAAAACCATGTATGGATCTGGGATCAAGGCTTTAGATGATTTAGCTGGAGAACTTGATTCTAACTCGCAGTCAACTTTTGGTCGGTTAAACTCTGAAGTTTCTAAGCACTCCTCTGCCTTAGAAGAGGTTCGTGTTTTGTTGCAATTGCACTAAAATATTCGAGTAAATTGCAAAATTAGTCTCACATCTATTGGGTGTTGGTGATTTTAGTCCTACGCGAATCAGTTTACTCAATTAAGTTCCATAACTTTTAAAACGATGCAATTTTTGTCCTATATTGATAATATTTTGTTTTAACATGATAACTAATTTGTGATTTTTTTTAATTGAAATTAATATGTTGGGGTCTCATTATGCCACTAAGCGTCGCCAATTCATTAGTCTGGTTTCTACATGGAATTCCGACAGGTGCAAAATTCTTTAACCTTGTCAATATAGGACTAAAATGCGTCGTATTAAAATTTATGGGACTAAAATTGCTAACACTCAATATATACTGGACTAGTTTTGCAATTTACTCACAAAATACTGGTGTGCTTAGTATGATCTGATTGTAAGTTCATGTGGGTGCAGCTTTACAAAGGAATTACTTCAGAGTCTGAGGCTTTACTCCACGATCTTCAAGATAGTCTACACAGTCAGGAGAAAAAGTTAACTTCTTATGCACAACAGCAACGAGAGGTTAGCAGTAATTAACAGATGGAAACTGTTTTGACGTCTTTATGGTTTCTTTTCACAAAGGAATATAACTGACTGTTTGACATAATATCTATCTCCAGGCTCATAGCAGAGCTGTTGAAACTACAAGATCAATTTCTCATATCACAGTGAACTTCTTTAAGTCTTTAGATGGCCATGCTTCGAAGTTGGGACAAATTGTGGAAGAGGCACAGACAATTAATGATCAGAAATTGTCTGAACTTGAAAAGAAGTTTGAGGTAACAATGTTCTACGTACTACACTATCTGGCTTGAATGGCTTACATGTAACTTTTTCTGAGGCTATATCTGGTTGTTCTCTAGGAATGTGCCGCTCATGAAGAAAAACAACTACTAGAAAAAGTAGCAGAGCTTCTAGCTAGTTCTAATGCTCGAAAGATGAACCTGGTATGTTTCTCTAAAAAGATTGTTTCCCTAGTTTTTATTTACTTCTCAAAGGTTTTATCTTTAATTTTTGTTTTTGTTTAGGTTAAGTGTTCGGTTGATGGACTACGGGAGAGTGCAGCTAGTAGAACCAACAAATTACAGAAAGAGATGTCAATTATGCAAGAAACTACTGGTTCTATCAAAGCGGAATGGACAAGTTACACTCGGAGTGCTGAATCCCATTATCTTGAGAATACAGCTTCAGTGGAAAGTGGGAAAGAAGATATAGAAGATGTCCTTCATAAATGGTTAGTAACATTTGTTTAAATCAATTCATTAATGCTGGATTTGAATTAAAGCAAACTAATTTTCTCTTCTGGAAAAAAAAAAATGCAGTATGGAACAAGCAAAATTGGGTGCACAACAATGGAAAAATTCTCAAGAGTCTCTGCTTCATCTAGAAAAGAGCAACGTGGCTTCAGTAGATGAAATAGTTAGGTTAGTAACAGATTACAGCGCGTTCGTTCTACTTCAATTATACCTTGTGTATTGTGTTAGTTTCTATTAAAATATGGTGTTCTATTAAAATATGGTGTCCGTTCTCTTTAGGGGTGGGATGGAGACTATAGAAGCCTTACGTGGACATTTCTCTTCTGCTGTGAGTTGTGCACTGCAAGATGCAGATACTGGAAGCAAGAGTCTCCTTTCATCCATTGACCGTAAGTTGCCAGTTTTTTATGCACCTTGGAATTGGTCAATGAAAACAATTAATACTGACCAACTAATACCTTTTAGTAAAACAACTGAAACCATTTAAAAATGCACTTCTGTTGCACGGTGCATAGAAGTATTTGCCTTGTTTTCAAACATGTTAATGGAAAAGTAAAAACAATTTACAGGTTCATTACAACTTGACCATGAGGCATGTGGTAATCTTGATTCGATGATCGTTCCTTGTTGTGGAGAGTTAAGGGATTTGAACAGCGGGCATTACAACAAGATTGTTGAGATCACAGATAATGCTGGAAAATGTCTCCTAGAAGAGTATATGGTAAGACGAATGAGAGTAAAAGACCAATCAACACACCAAGCATTTTCTCTGTTCGACTGACAAGTGTATTTTGCAGGTTGATGAACCATCATGTTCAACGCCGAGTAAAAGACCAATCAACCCTCCAAGCATAGCCTCGATCGAGGAACTCAGAACACCGTCCTTTGAGGAACTGCTGAAGGCATTTTGGGAAGCAAAGTCGTCAAAGCAAGCAAACGGAGACGTAAAGCATATTTTAGAAGCTGCCGTCTCTTTGAGAGACTCCCGAGTTCCCCTCACTGCCCTCAATTGAGGTATGCTATTTATAGCAACAATAAGATTTCAGTGTTGATACTTGTACAGAGGCTTGAATAGGAAGGAAAGGTAAGTGAATTGTATTGGTGGATTATTGCTACTATACTCATTTTTTTATTTAATTTTGGTGTGTTATTAGACTGAGAGTAAATCTATAGGAATCAGTACAACAAAGAATTTCAATTCTGAATTGAATAGCAAAATTGTTTGTATTTTTGGTGCCTATTCAAGGATGAATTGATGATATATATGTATAACTTTTGACAATACTCTTGAAATTAGAATTGAATTTTGGGCCTCAATTTAGAAAAATAGGTTTTAAGATCCAAATTTCCTTGACTATATATATAAATCCTATATACTTTTTTTTCCCGAGTATATCTTGCGTAAGACCACCTCACTGTGAGATAGCATTTGAAAATGACGCTTTAATACATTAGAAGAGTAATATTAATTTGAGCTGTAGTTAATAACCGTCTCAATGTGAGCAGACGGTGTCACACTAGTTTTTGCCTTCTTTTCTGGATTCATCCACGTGTAAGGCTTAAAGCTCAGAATAATCATATCTCAATCCAAACGCCCATGTGCATTTCTTCCTACTTTGACACAGTTGATCGTGTAGCGCCAACCAAATCTTTGAAAAACTTGTTCATAAACACATCATTTGCATGGTCACTCGTGTTTTTTTTTTTTTTTTTTGTATATCTTTCTCTTGATGATATTTCCTTTTTGACTTTTTTCATGGGTGACACGAACATGTGATCATTTTTTGTTTCAATCGTAACTTTTCTTCTCGTGTTTGCCTGAAAACATCTAGAGATATATAACACGTACGTATTCGTGCTATTAATTCTTAAAATTAAAATGAAAAAACCTGTTACATTAAGCATATTAAGTACTCACTCCGTCCCATTTGAAGTTGCAACACTTTCCATTTCTGTTCATCCCATTTGAAGTTGCTCAACCCAAATATGGAAAAGAATCTTACAATCTCCACAATCTCCCCCCACAATCTGCACTCTCCATCCCCTTTGAAAAATTAACAAAACTCATAAAAAATCACTTTTTCTTAATATGTGTGCCGATCAAAATGTGCAACTTTAAATGGGACGGAGGGAGTAATAAACAAATGTAAGATACGATCATATATTTCTTGCCTGATAGCATCGGCATAATACGCTCTCCTGCTTAATTAACCGTCATGGATGGAGCCACATTGAGTACTGGGGGACATTGGGCCACCTGAACTTTTACGAAATTATATATATATATATATATATATATATATATATATATATATATATATATATATGGGCTTTAATAAACATGTGGCGATTCCCAAACTAAGTCTCTAAACCATAAAAGCGTAAACCCTAAACCATCAACCGTTAATTTGGGTGAACCATGAACCACTTGGGCCGGTTTTGAGTCGGGTTGAGTTGGGTTCGGATCGGGTAAAAAATCTCTTAGGCTCCATAAGGAGCCTAATATTAGGCTCCATATCAAAATTATATATATATATATATATACAAACTGTGTAAGTTTTCCTTATTTCAAGAAGTAGTGTTTCAAATTGGTCTGTGTCTCTTTGTCAATGTTCTTCTATCAATCATATATCAGGTTTCGACTTTTGTTGGTCACACTTCCATTCCTTTTTTCTTTTAGATTAGGTTTCGATTTCTATTTGTCACATTTTCGTTCCTTTTTTGTTTTCATTTATTGTTTGGAGTTGAAGGCCCTTCCTTTAGTTATAAATCAGGTCGCGATTGCTTTTGGTCACTCTTATGGTCGGAACCACTATTATTAATAAATTGATTTTAGACACAAATATTAATAATATTTACTAAATTCACATGTTATTTGATGATTCAATTTATATATAGACTTTTTTTATACAATGAGATCAATAATATCTGGAATATTATGATGTAATTATATTAATTAATTAAATTTTAATGTTATAAAATTAATTTTTTAACATTATCAATTA
Organism: Stenogyne calaminthoides; assembly: GCA_037126765.1. Classification (NCBI taxonomy): domain Eukaryota; kingdom Viridiplantae; phylum Streptophyta; class Magnoliopsida; order Lamiales; family Lamiaceae; genus Stenogyne; species Stenogyne calaminthoides. The sequence continues at coordinate 30,400,967 of JBBCBC010000019.1, forward strand.
TAATACATAATATTGTTTACAAATATATTTTAATTTTTCTAAAAAATTAAGTTGGGCCCTACTTAAAATTTCCGACTCCGTTACTATCATAATGCCTAATGGTATCTTATTGAATATATATATATCAATGAACTTGTATTTAATTCGTTTATTTTTATCAAATAATTAATAAACCTTTTGATTTAACAGTAGCATTATCAATATGCTTGATGTAACATTATTAATATATGTCTCAGTCTCATCATGGTAAACATTATTAATTTGATGGTAGTCACCACAAATTATATATGCAACACATCATTAGGTTCTCATCACTACTGAATTAAGTTTGAACAGTTAATAAGTGTGATGCCTTGAGCGCCTGTAGATTATTGAGGCGTCGTTGCATTCTCATGAGTGATGGTGAGCGAGCGCAAACAATTCCAACCAAATTCTAATCCTAGCCTCTACCCCAAGCCTACGAGTGCAACCGTGAGGAAATTCCCAAAACCCTTTGGTAGTTCATCTGGTAGGGCAAACGGTTTCAGCGGTATGAATCGACCAAAATCGGAAAGGGTGAACCCGTTCGACCCTGGTAGCCTGCATAGGAACAAGAAAGATACGATGATCAGTTTCTATGTAACAAACTTTCCGGAAAAATGGACCTCAAAGGACCTAATGGAGATATTCTCAAGCCACAGGAAGGTCAAGGACGTCATGATCCCAGAAAAAAGGAACAACATGGGATGGAGATACGCTTTCACTCGTTTTGATGAGTGTGCGTCGGAAAAGGAGTTGGAAAGGGCCCTGGATAGCATTTGGATTGGAAGTTACAAGTTGAGAGCCAACCTATCCAAATACAATGAACATATGACTAGGATGGTGTCGAAAGTCCAAAAAGGCAGAGTGCTTAGACTGGCACTAAGGAAGGAAAACACCAGTTTTGTGGAGGTGGTGCGTAATCCAATGGGGAGGGTGTCGAAGCCGGATGCTGAAAAGGGTGTAAAAAAGGATGCCACAACTCAAAGCAAGGACCTTAGCAATGGACATGTCAGTTTGATAGGCTCGACTAGAAAATATTCTATCGGACTTGAGGAGTTCGATTGGATTAAGAATGCTATTGTGGGCGGTGCAAGGGAGCCCAACAAGTGGAAGGAAGCAAAAATGGAGTTGTCGAAACTCGGGTATAAAAATATCAACGTAAGCCCATTGAATGGGAACGACTGGCTAATTTTTGGGAGCGACATGATGAGTAAAACACTTTTCTCAGTGGAGGAAGAGAGATGGCTAAACGAGAAATTCACTTCGTGGCGCCCATGGGAGTTTTACGATGGAATATCGGAGAGGTCTACTTGGGTACACGTATCTGGGATCCCAATCCCTTTGTGGAATGAGTCATTTATGCAATGGATACTTGGTGACGAGGGGACCATCGTGGATGTTGATCCTAGAACAAGGAGTCGGAGCTGTTTGAAGATTGCCCGGGTTAAATTGAGGACGACAAACTACTCTCCGATTAAAAAAAAGTTGCGGTGTCAGTTTCAAAATAGATCCTTTATTGTCTCTGTTGCGGAACACCTGGTGACCTCCTCCAATGGAAAGGAAACATCGGGGTCGTGTAACCTCATCGTCCAGGGCGATTTTCGGGTTGCCCCGGAGAGTTCGGCGGATTCCGGCGACTCGAGAATTCCTGAATCGGAACGTCTCAACGTGGATCATGAAGCAACACTCGGGATTGATGGCACATTAAATCAGGAGTTAATAGGCAGGGATAAAGAGGACCTCGGGAAGTTGGAGATGGTGGTGGACAGTCCCGGGAATATTGGAGTTATGGCTCCTAATCACGAGGTTACTCCTCTGACTTCGAGCGGTTCGAGGGAGAAGTCAATACGGTCTCCGGGTGACTCGGTCTCTCTGGGCCTCGGGGCGAAAAATGATAAGCTGGACGCATTTGGGCCTATACCCAGATTTATGAGCACAGAAGATCAGACCCCAGTTTCTAATTCGGCCCAAGAAGCGATAGGAAAAAATCCGAATCAAGGGAACCCGACTCCGCTGAAGGATCCGACCCATCAGAATATTGAGGATAAGATTTTGGAGTCCAGTTCGGAGTTTGAGGCGGAAATTACAGAAAAGAAGTCGGTCTTTTTTGAAGATCCGTCCGAGGGCGAATTTGACTACTCCCCACGAAGAAGGCCGAACCTGGGAACAAAACCCCACGGCTTGCTATCGCCGGGCATCCGTAGCGGTCCGCTTCCGTCGGTATACTACTCACCTAGAGGTATTGTTCTGAATCTTAGCCCGATTCATAATAAGTCAGAATTCATTAAAGGGAGGACACGGTCCAAAGGGATTTCTAGTCACGTGGCCAGAGTGTCTTCAAATTTTCAAAATCTGCAAAAGGATTTAGAATCTCAAAATTTGGAAGCTTCGCGACTTGAAGATTCTCTGGTTTCTGATAAACCGGTGGGGGATTCAAGGCACGCCGATGGATTGGACTCGGGAGCTTTCGGGCAGACGTACGACAGCGGTGGAGAGATGGACGCTGAGGTGTCTCTTTCTGGGGAGGGTCTGTCTCCTGTGATTGTCGATAAGGCGGATAAATTTAAAAGGGCAAGACGGAAGAGAATTAAGAAAATTCAGAAAAAAGGTTGGTCAAGTTGAAGGAAAAAGAATGGGCAAAATTCACTGAAGGCTTATGTGATTCATCCGGAAAAGTTGTACACAACAGAAACAGTAAGTCTAACAACTTTCAGTTAAATCTGGGAAGGAAGGAGAGTACAGTGGGTAATCCAGTAGTGACTATTATGAGGCCAGAAGATATTTGTGATTTAGGGAGGAGATTGGGAATAGTAAATAACGAAAATGAAGGCATGGTGTGCAGGAGAATTAAAGAAATCGAGAACTTGGCGGTGGAAAGGAAGAACGACAACAATCATCCTAACATCCAATGAAAGTTGTATCCTATAATATCAGAGGGCTGGGGAGCAGTGGGAAAAAGCAAGAGATACGGGGTCTTATCGGTAAGTTTTATCCGGACTTCTTTTGTATACAAGAATCTAAATGCTGTGATCATTCTAATTTCAATCCCTATTCGATTTGGGATGATGGAACAACTTTGGGGTGGGCAGCTTTTGATGCTATTGGGCAGTCTGGGGGTATTTTGAGCATGTGGAATAGTGACAAGTTTGAAGCTATATATGTTTGAGCTGTACAGGGGGTGGTGGGGGTTGAACGGGTTTGGAGGGTATCGGGAAAAAGTATGGGGGTTGTGAACATCTACGGGCCAAAGGAAACTAGTGAGAAGATTAGGTTCTGGAATACCCTGAGTGAGAAGTTAGAAAATAATCCTGGAATGGGGTGGTGCATCATTGGGGATTTTAACGAAGTGAGACGATGTAGTGAAAGAAAGGGCAGAAGCACGTACTACCTCAGCTCAAATTCTAGAAGATTCGAGGATTTCATCACAAAGAATGAGTTGATGAATGTTGATTTGGTGGGTAGGAAATTCACCTGGTCCAGACTAGATGGTAAATGCTATAGCCGAATTGATCGGGCTCTTGTCTCAACTGTTTGGAATGAGGAATGGGGCTCCTGCAAATTGAGGGGTCTCCCCAAAGGGAGTTCAGACCACAGTCCAATTTTTCTACACTACTGCGATCAGAATTGGGGACCAAAACCATTCAGATTCTTTAATGCCTGGCTGAAACACCCCAATTTAGTGGCTTTTGTGAAAGAAAAGTGGAACGGTTACCAATGTCAGGGGTGGGGAAGCTACGTGTTCAAAGAAAAATTGAAGATGCTCAGTGGGGACATTAAGGAATGGAGCCAGGAAAAATTTGGGGACATCGAGAGAAGGATTTCAGAGGCGAATGCAGTGTTTGATGATTTAGACCGCCAGCAGGAGTGTCGGGATCTATCAGAAACCGAAAGCAAGGAGATGAAAGAGGCTAAGGCTAGAGTGTGGCAGTTGAAGAAAGTAAAAAACAGCTACAGCTTCCAGAAATCTAGGATTAAGTGGATTCGTGAGGGTGATGCTAATTCATCCTATTTCCACAAAAGCATCAATCGGAGACGTGCTAACAGGATTGACGACCTGTGCATCAATGGGTCTTGGGTTGAAGACATGGATGCAGTAAAAATGGAAGTATTCAGTTTCTTTAAGAAGCATTTCTCGAAGTCTCAACGTGGCTTTCTTTCAATTGCTGGGCTGATTTCAAAGAAAGTGTCGGAGGCGGACAACAAATTTCTAGTGGGCTCATTCGGGGAAGATGAGTAAAAAAGGCGGTGTGGAATTGCGGAGGGAACAAGAGTCCTGGTCCAGATGGATTCACCTTTAAATTCATCAGGAAAATGTGGACTACTCTGAAGGAGGATATAATGTTGTTCATGGAAGATTTTCACAAGAACGGAAGGATCGTTAAAGGTGGCAACCCATCTTTCGTCACTCTCATACCTAAGAAGGCAGATGCTAGTCAACTGACGGACTTCCGACCTATCTCTCTGATCGGATGCATGTACAAGATTGTAGCTAAAGTTTTAGCTAACAGGCTAGCAAAAGTAGTGGAGTCAGTGGTGTCGGAGAATCAATCGGCATTTGTGGGGAAAAAACAGATCCTGGACAGCATCCCGGTACTTAATGAGTCAGTAGATTTTGTGAAGAGGGAAAAAAAGCAGAGTGTTTTCTTCAAAGTCGATTTTGAGAAAGCCTACGACTCCATCTTATGGGAATTCCTCGTCGACATGATGAGGGCATGGATTTTCATTGGAAGTGGAGGAAGTGGATTAGAGGATGTGTCTCGTCCGCATCCATGTCAGTACTAGTAAACGGATGTTTGTCGGGTGAATTACATCTTCATAAAGGTATCCGACAAGGGGATCCGCTTTCCCCTTTCCCTTTTTTGATCGCAACTGAAGGCCTTAGTCGTCTAATAAAAAAGGCGGCCAAACTGAATGAATTCGAAGGATTGAAAATTGGGAAGAGGAAGGTTCTTATCAGCAACTTACAGTTTGCGGATGATACTGTGTTACTGGGTAAAGCTACGGTGAAAAATGCTAAGTGCTTGAGAGGTATCCTTAGGTTGTTTGAAATTGCTTCAGGATTGAGGGTAAATTTTCACAAGAGCTCGTTACACGGGATGCATGTTGGGGTCCAACAGATTGAGTCCTTAGCGGAGGTCTTGCAATGCAAGGTGGGGAAGTTCCCATTCACATATTTGGGGCTCTTGATCGGTGCAGACTTTCGTGAACAGAAGGTGCGGAAGCCGTTGGTGGATAGGTTTCGACGCAAGCTATCAGGGTGGGAAAGACGATCTATATCTTTTGGAGGTCGACTAGTGCTGTTGAACTCGGTCTTGTCAGCTCTACCAGTGTACTACCTATCTTTTTTTAAAGCCCCTGAGTGTGTGATTAAAGCCATATCTAAAATTCAACGGGTTTTTTTACGTGGTGGGGGAAAGGTCGAGTCGGAAAGTAGCATGGGTGAGATGGTCTATTGTATGTCGTAGTAAATTGAGGGGGGGTTTGGGAGTGAGGGATGTGAAGGAGTTCAATAATGCGTTGCTTTGTAAGTGGATGTGGAGATGGGTGTCGGGGGAAAAATCTTTATGGGTCAGAATTGTCGAGTCTAGATACGAGTCGTTCATGTGGAGGTCAGATTTGAGTACAGTTAGTAAAAGTTGGTCATTGTGGTGGAGAGACTTGTATGAATTATGGTGGAGTCAGTTGGGGTGCTTGTTTAGGAGGAGTCTAGGATTATGTCTCGGTAATGGGTCTAGAGTTAGGTTCTGGGTTGATCCTTGGGTTGAGGGGTGTGAATGTTTGTCGAGTAGATTTTCGTTGCTCTTTGAGATCTCGAGTCTGAAGTATGAGTTTGTGGCTAGGGTGTGGGATGTTGGGAGGGATACTTGGGTGTTTCGATGGGATAGAGAGTTTAATTATGCTGAATTTATTGAGTATATGGATTTGTGGCATTTGATTCACAGGTACAGGGTGAAGGTGGACATTGCAGACTCTTTTGTTTGGCGGTCTTCGGCGTCTGGCATATTCTCTACCAAATCGATGTACGACATTACTATGGAGGACGTGGTCGTGGATGATCCTGTTCTTTTCCCGTGGAAGGCATTATGGTGGAAGGAGACTCCATCCAAAGTCTCAGCTTTTGGATGGAGGGTGGTGCACAAAAGAATCCCCACAAAGGACAATCTTCTTCGTCGGGGACTGCTCGAGGGTGTGGGCTCCGGGGCACGCTCCATGTGTCATGGGCCTATGGAATCTTCCTCACACCTTCTGTTCTCGTGCCCGGTGGCGCTACTAGTTTGGCAAGGTATCTCTATGTGGCTCAATAAACCGATCCCGTTCTTGTCTATAGCTAGGGACCATTTTGCGGACTTTGTTGAGTCGGAAAGAGGCTTGGTCCGTCGTAAGGTGACTGGCCTGATTTGGCAAGCTACCTTGTGGAAGATTTGGAAGGTTCGTAACAACTTGATTTTTAAGATAGCGTATACACTCCGGACGAGTTGATCGATGGTATCAAATTTGCCTCCTGGAAATGGATTAGCTCTCATTATCCGATTTCTTGTGGTATTCCTTTTCATGTTTGGGATTTGCAACCTCTAGATTCTCTTCCGATTAAACTGTAATTATGTGTTGGGTTTTGAGTACCCCTTGTACTCGTTTTTAATAATATTCCATCTTTATCTCTAAAAAAAAATAAAAAATGCAACACATCATTAATGATTGCCCGTTTTAAGTTTACAAATTACAAGTTGCCGCGGGAGCTTCAAATAAATAATATTTTCCCCCTAAGTCGTATGCACGTCGCCTGTGATCAATTTGACTCAATTCTCTATGCAACTACGTGCACCCTACTAAAAACCTTAATTAGCCATGATTATAAACGAATACTTCAATTGGATAATTAATTAATCAATCTACGCGTGAAAGATTGAGACTGAATTACTTATTGAAGCTTTGTATACAGTGGATCTAATCAAAGTAGAACATATCAATAATTCAACAATTAATTATCACAAAATGAAAGAATATATGTTTTGTACTTATATTTTATATATTTTCACTAATATAGGTCAATGTATATAATACTCTCTCCATCCCAAGATGACTGCAACAATTGACTTTTACATACATTTTTGCGAGCGAGTTTTGTATAAATAATTAAAATGATAAAGTGACTTTTAAGGAGGGGTATGATAGACAAAATACTTATCTATGATGCCCCTCCTTAAAAGTCATTTTATCATTTCAATTATTAACACAAAACTCGTTCGTAAAATTACGTGTAAAAGTCAACTGTTGCACTCATCCTGGGACGAAGGGAGTAATTATTATGAGTACAAAAGTAAATGATCAAAATGAAAAGGAAAAAGAAAAAAGAAAAAGCATTGGCCAAATCAAATGGTAAAGAAAAGAGTCCGTTAATTTTTTTGGATCAGAAGTCACAAAAATTTGTCTGAAGCCAAGTTCACTTCTATTTTTTTAAATATCATAGTTATGCATAGAATCTATCATTATTATATATAAATATTATTATTGTTAAATGTTTAAACAATGATAGTGCATAATCACAATAGTGGTAGTGTCTTTTCATAACAGTGATAGATTTCACAGTGAACTCGAGTTCACAGAAGATCTACTCCCAATATAAATTTGACAAATCCCAATAGTCGCTTCTATGATGAATGATGACTTATAAAATGCTATATTGTTTAAATGAAGGCAAAGTATGAAATGAACAAGTTTCACACGAGAGTATGTGAAACTGATTAAGGGGTGTGACTTATATTACTAAAGTGTATTAATTGTGGTAACTGAAGGGTATAACTTTTTATTACATAAAATGTATTACTCATAACATTGAAGTGTGTGACTTATATTACAATATGAGTAGTATTAGTGTAACTGAAAGGTGTGACTTATATACAAAAAAATATTAATCATAATAACAGAATGGTCATATTTATAAATATGAAATCAATTTCACGTAAACAAATTTCTAGGAAACCTACTCTTAGATGAAAATTAGAGTAGAGAATTTTCATTACTAATAAACTAATATTGTAGAGAATACTTATTCTTTAATGAGTAGGTAGTATGAAAGAATATTGACATTTGAAGCATCAAACTAATCAATATTAAAATATATATCCCGCGAAAAACACTTAATCATAACATTGCAGCACAATGTTTGAAACAAGATTATGAAAAATAGAATAACTACTTTAACCAACTCTCCTCTCCCCTTTTTTCTTCCCCAGAGTATCTTCTTCCCTTTTCTCCGCCTAATATCTGCATCAATCCATACAAAATCTTCCTGCAATATTTCAAACTAAATTACCAAAAATCACAAAAAATCCAAAAAAGAAAAAAAAATGGCATCCGAGGACTCTGAAGAATGGGTTCTCGAGAAAATACAGATTGATAGCATGGAAAATGTACCAATCGAAAACGAAGCAAAAAAACCACCGCCTCTCCAATCAATTTGAAAAAAGTAACAAGCAATTTGAAGAAAAGAAACAATCAGGTTCAAAATTCAAATTATAAGATGATGGGAAGAACAGAATCAGGTGCAAAAAGAGGGCTAATGAGCCTCCGATTTCTCGATAGAACGACGACCGGGAAGGAGGAGGACGCGTGGAGGAAAATCGAGAAGCGTTTTCCGCAGAACGAGGTTGATGGGAGGCTTTTCAAGGACAAATTTGGGGCCTGCATTGGTATTTGTTCTGTTCTTGAAATTATTTCTCTGTTTTACCTTCTTTTTTCCCCCTTTTTGGTTGATGATTTGAAGGTGTTTGTGAAAAGGCCTAGGAGACAGCAAGGAATTTGCAGGGGAGCTGTTTGAGGCGCTGGCGAGGCGCAGGAACGTGGATACGGAAAACGGGATAACTTTGCAGCAGCTGAGGGAATTCTGGGAAGATATGACTAATCAGGATTTGGATACTAGGCTGCATATATTCTTTGATATGTAAGTGAAGTTGGATAATGAATTAAGTGAAGTGTAATGTGATGTGATGTTGTGTGATTCGGTGTTTAATTTTGCAGGTGTGATAAGAATGGTGATGGGAAATTATCAGAGGATGAGGTTAAAGAGGTGAGGATCAAATTGATTTCTTGTAGCTGTTTCTTCATTCTTTATGAATCAAAATTGTGTCGATTTATGTATGATTTGTGTCAAGGTTTTAGTGATGAGCGCTTCTGCGAATAAGTTGTCGAAATTCAAGCAACATGCTCCGACATATGCTTCTTTGATCATGGAGGAGTTGGATCCAGATCAGAAAGGATATATAGAGGTAAGAGCACTTGATTTATTGAAGAATATTAGATGTTTCATTAAAATGTATTAGTTGTTTCTCTATAAAGTATTAGTTGCACGGCACAACTTAAAAATGCTTTGCCATCTTAAACAGATGTGGCAGCTTGAAGCTCTATTAAGAGGGATGGTGGGCTCCGAAGAAGTCAAGAAAACGACGTGCAAGAAAACCGACACGCTAGCAAGAACGATGATCCCTAAAGAATACCGAACGCCAATCAGCAAATTCATGTCCCAAAACACCGAAAAATTCTACGACAACTGGAAAAGATTATGGGTCCTAACACTATGGTTACTCATAAACATCTCACTCTTCACTTGGAAATTCATTCAGTATAAACACAGAGGCGCTTTTCAAGTGATGGGGTATTGTCTATGCTTTGCTAAAGCGGCAGCCGAGACAATTAAGTTCAATATGGCCCTCATTCTCTTACCCGTTTGTCGAAGAACATTAACCAAGCTCAGAGAGTCGTTTCTTGGTAAAGTCATGCCCTTTGACGACAACATCAACTTCCACAAAATGATCGCGTTGGGGATCGTTGTGGGGTCCACAATCCACATCGTAATGCATTGTTCTTGCAATTTCGTGAGGCTGACTTCATGCCCCAAGAATCAGTTCGACTCCATTTTCGGACCAGCTTTCGCATATCATCAGCCCAGTTACTTTGATTTAGCAAGAACAACTGTTGGACTTACTGGGATTTTGATGGTGATTATCATGCTTTATTCCTTCACATTGGCCACACATTCGTTTAGGAGGAACGTGGTTAAATTGCCTTGGCCTTTTCATCATTTGGCGGGGTTTAATTCGTTCTGGTATGCTCATCATTTGTTGGCCCTTGTTTATGTCCTCTTGATCATCCATGGTTGGTTTATTTATCTTACCAGAGAATGGTACAAAAAGACGGTATGCAAATGCCAACTTCTACTCTACTTTTTCGCCTTCGTTTCTTGATTTAGAAACCTGATCAAACTGTTGTTTTCAGACATGGATGTATGTTGCAGTGCCTATGTTGGCCTACACCAGCGAAAGAATCCTCACGCTATATGATCGAAACTATAAAGTCGACATCATTAAGGTAATTTAGATTGGCAAGATTTCTTGGTTTGTTACTTTGTTATAATGTTTTCTTGATTTGGAAATCACAGGCTGTTATATACACTGGAAATGTGTTGGCCCTTTACATGAGCAAACCTCCTGGATTCAAATACAAGAGTGGAATGTACCTCTTTGTCAAGTGTCCTGATATATCAAATTTTGAGTGGTAATTAATGAATTGAAACACAAAACATCTTGTTTTCCATTGTATTAGAATGTTTACTTAACCTTAAAACCACATTAACAGGCATCCATTTTCGATTACTTCTGCACCAGACGACGACTACTTAAGTGTCCACATACGCACGTTAGGCGACTGGACGACAGAGCTCAAGAACCGTTTTGCAAAGGTTGCTTCTTTTTTTGCTTTTTCTACACTTGAAATGATGTCAGAAATGGCTATAATAGTTTTTTAAAAAACCACACAGGCTTGTGAACAATCTTCAAAGCCAAGCAGGGGAAATCTAGTCAGAATGGAAACTAAGGCATACACAGAAATTCCACAAGAGTGAGAACCTTTATGCATTTTCACCTATCTTGGAACATTATACATATATGAAAATACTCCTATGCACATCGTGCAAAACAAGTGTAATTTTAAATGGTATTACTTGTATTACTAAAAGGTATTAGTTATTTTCACTGAACAGTATTAGTTAAGTTGTGGTGCACCCGAGTGTTACTATATATATCTGATGCATTCTATTATCAGATTCCCTAAAATCGTCGTCAAGGGCCCTTACGGAGCGCCAGCTCAGAACTACAAGAAATACGACATCCTTCTGCTCGTCGGTTTAGGCATTGGAGCAACCCCGATGATCAGCATCATCAAGGATATAGTGAACAACGAATCAAAATCTGTGAGAACTGATCTCTGTCTAAAAGTTGGAGGTAAAAGTAGATAAAACTATATAAGCTAAAATATATCCACACTCTATTTTAGGTAATGACAGGAGATGATCCATTTGGTGGTAAGAGTGGCCCAGAGAGAGCATACTTCTATTGGGTGACGAGGGAACAAGGATCTTTCGACTGGTTTAAAGGCGTTATGAACGATATTGCAGAATACGATCGTAACGTAGGCTTTGAACATCAACAATCATTAAACTATGCCATCCCTTGTTGTGATCTTGAAACTATTTCTTACAAAATTTGGTGAATTCTTTTGCAGCAAGTGATAGAAATGCACAATTATTTAACAAGTGTGTACGAGGAAGGAGATGCTCGGTCGGCGCTTATAGCAATGGTGCAGTCGCTGCACCACGCTAAAAATGGAGTAGACGTCGTCTCAGAAAGCAGGGTAATTAATTAATGGGCATTTGTTGTGTTTATAAGCTCTTTAAAACAACGTATAAGTATTCCGAGCTTATAATAACCTCTCAAAATGTGTGGGATAAAATAAAGAATTTGAATGTCGTACAATATTTTAAAATAAATTTTTTACGGCTTGTAAACTTAAAATAAAAATATCAAACACACCAACAATATTTCTTAAAACTTTTTAAAGAGATATTTATATAATAAGTGGTTATTTTAATTATAAAAATAAAAATTACCACACACTCCAAATTAAGGTGCATGGTTGGCGATCATTGACGATCCCTCAACCTAATTTTTTTTAAAGACAAAGTCTCATGTGTCATTGTTGCACGGATTTAAGATTCGTGCACTCGCCTCAACTTTACCCATGTATTCAAATAACATGTCTAATATATTTATTGAATCAAATATTTTTTAAATGGGTCATTCTGTTGCATGTATGTGCACGGTGCACAAAAGACTCACTCTTTTTAAAAATACAATTATTTTATATAGAAATTAAAAAATATTTTTCTCAAATTATCAATTTTTTTTTATATAAATTTCTATAACGTATGAGTTACTTAAAAATTACTACTACCTCCGTCCCACAAATATATGCACACCTACTTTATTGTCGAGTTTTTGTGAGCGAGTTGTTTATTAGTATTTTAAATGATAAAATGTTTTTTTAAAGAGAGGTATTATAGATCTACCTCTCATCTATTGCATGCATCTTTAAAAATTATTTTATCATTTCAAATACTAATAAAAAACTCGCTCGCAAAAACACGTGAAAACAGTAAACGTGCATATATCTTTGGGATAGAGGGAGTACATTTTATAATTTTATTTTAAATATCTTAAGAAATGTTTAAAATAAGGTAAGCCAAACGGACTTAGACACTTGTCATACATCTTTGTAACGACGCACGCATTTATTGGAACAAATAACTTCATTTATTGATTTCGGTTGGATTATTTTGTTTCACTTTTCGTATTTCATTGATATATTTTTTGGATTTTAAATACATGGACCCAGGTATGATGGTACATTGAATATTTTTTATTATTTCACGTATCATCCATTCATATTATGAAATACAAAATGAAACACAATTATAGAATAGGTGATCTCATTTCCATAAATCAAGCTTTCAATTTTTTTCTTTTTGCAGATACGGACGCATTTTGCACGGCCCAACTGGAAAAAAGTGTTCACTAGTTTAACTAGTGCACACCCTTCTACTCGAATTGGTAAATATTTTTTAAGACATTAGCATTTATAAAATATATATGTATATCTTATATTATAAATTATTACAAAGAATAATAGTAATAGAAGCATGTTTTTTGAACCGGTTGAACTGGGAATCGGTCATGAAACCGGTTTAATCAGTGGCGGATCTAGGATTCAAAACTTGAGGATACATTTGAGTAGAATTTATAATTTGGGGGATACATTTGATTATTTTTTTTAGTTACATAATAAAATATAATTTTATTTTTTTAACACAAGATGTAAAGAGGGGTACATTTCATTTTGAGGGTACAATTGTACCTCGTGTACCCCTCTCCTTCTGCCATTGGGTTCAATTACCCTTAAAAAATCTTTTTTACAGTTGAACAGGAAAAAACCGGTCAGAAATGGGAAAATCAGCCAGAATCGAGAAACCAAGTAGAACTTTTTTTTTTTTTTTTTTCCTACTTTTTTAATTTAAAATTTAATCCTAATTTCTGTAATTCCTATTTTAAATTTTAATGTTTAAATTGTATTGTATGATATTGTTTATGATTCTTTATTTTCAATATTTTAATATTTTAATGATTCTTTATTTTTAATTTAAAATTTAATCCTAATTTCTGTAATTCCTATTTTAAATTTTAATGTTTAAATTGTATTGTATGATATTGTTTATGATTCTTTATTTTCATTATGAAACTTATAAATTATCATTTTAAAATTTAATAAGAGTATATTTATTTTATTTTTAATATAGTATACAAAATATTTTTTAAAAATAGATAGAGATCATCATTTTAATGATTGGTCGCCGGTCTTGTTATGAAAACACCGAATAAAAGTATTTGCATGGTTTTGCTTGCAGGTGTGTTCTACTGTGGAAGTCCAGCGCTAACAAAGCCGCTGATGAAACTGTGCCAGGAATTCACCATGAATTCCTCCACGCGATTCCATTTTCATAAAGAAAACTTCTAAAATTATATCACCTGCTTCAGTAATTTCGATAATTTTTTTATTTTTGAATTTTGTATCTTGTTAGCAGCATCAAGAAAAATGAATGGAAAATTAAGCTTGTGTTCCATGTTAATTGTCATCAAGTGCATCTTTCATGTCCAAGAAAACCTTCATTAAATTCATATATGGTGCGTGTGCATGTATAATAATCAATCGAACGTAATCGATTTTGGGAACTTAATTTCTGTTACATTTAATTAAGGGCAGGTAGGGATTCACTATATATCGTTCTATTTATTATGAGTTCTTATTGTCTTTTATACATCTTTCCTATCTATTCATAATATAGATAGGGTGGTATTTTTTTTTTTTTCCTTATGTGTCGTTTTGAGGTTGAATTGAATGATATGTTGCACTTTTAGAAAGACATCTATTTAAGTACCAGTATTAATTGTATTAGGTGACATCATATTGCGAATTAATTGATTTAAAATTATTGAGATGACTTGTCAACCTATTAATTATAACCAATTATATTATTAATATTATTAATTAATTGAATGCAGAAAATATGAAAAAACTTACCTTTGACCAAAAATCCTTGATTAATGTGGAGATTTGATATTTTGAAAAAAATAATTGATTTATTTTGTTTTAACGAAAAAAATAAAAAACAAATAAATAAGAAGCGGGTCTCATGTCGCCTCTTTTTGGAGGGTTTTTTCTTACAAGAAGCGAGTCTCATGTGGATTCAGGTGTATTGTAAACTCATAGTGTATTTTAAAATCATGCAACTTATTATACTGAAATATTCAACTTGTTTATGGTGAACAGTGCATACAAGACTTAGTCATATACTCCCTTTGTTCCAAACTTGTTTGTACAATTTCCGTTTTGATCCGTCCTAAATTCTTTTGTACATTTTCTTAAATGACATAACTCATTTTAACCCAAACCCTTCAAACACAATTTATTTATCATATGTCACTCACTCATACCCTCAACATTTTATTACATCTAATAAATATTATTCTACTTTACAATAAAGTAAAATTGTCTATTATACCCTCAACACTTTATAATTTATCACCTTAAATGTTAATAAACAACTCTACATTAAATATTGCGCACACAATAATTGTATAAAAGAGTTTGGGACGGAAGGAGTATACGTTTCTCTTTCACTTTGAATAAATAATAATTTACACTATAGTTTTATTCCATGAAACATTTCAAAACATATATATTTATTGACATTATGAACAATTATTTATGCATGCTTAGTGTGTTTCTCAACATATTTATATTCTTAATTATTAAATTTATTATTTATTATGAACATTTTTAAAAGAGCTCGCACAACACGCGGACATTAACTAATAAATTAGGGGAAAATATATTTTGAGGTCCGTAATTTAGGGGAGTTATGCTTGAAAAACAATAATTTTACAGGATTAGAAATGTAGAACAATAAGTTTTAAAATGTGTAAGTATATGAAATTGAGTCTGAATAAGTCCAAACAGGTACTGCTGGAATGTCACGTGAGTTGCACAATTATCCTATATTTACAAATTTACGGACTTGTGAATGTAGGACATTATGTTTTCAAAATATGTAAATTTATGACAATCTTACAACTCATGTGGCATTTCAGTCCTATTTGGATTTATTCGGGCTTGATTGTCCTACATATATAAATTTTAGAACATATTAACCTACATTAAAAATTATTGTTCTTAAAACATAACTCTAAATTATTTGCCTAAAAACATTATTCCATAAAATTAATACTCGTAATAGAGGTTTTGATATGAAGTTGAATGATGAATGAGTTCTTTATGAGGGTTTTTTTTGTCCTAATTTAGGGTTATTCCAAAAAAATATCATTCATAATTTTATTTTTTTAATTTTAGTCCTAGAATATAAAATTTTGATAATTTTATTAAGACAATATTGCAAAAACATGACTAATTTATTTTTGTCACTAATTGCACTTTGAGAATCGAACTTTCAAATAGGTATGGAAATTTTGAATTGTAGCAAATTAAAAAGAACTTTGGGCAAATTCGTTGGCAAAACAATCACATATTATTTTGCCTATAAATTTGTCTTTATTTGCAAAAATTTAAAAATTCGTACCTGACATGTAGAAATCAAAAGTTCTATTCTCGAGTTGCAATTAATGTAAAAGAAGTCTTGTTTTTGAGATTTGTCATTTTTTGTACAATTTTGGTCATTTTTCTCTAGAATATCAAATTTCCGCCTGAATTGCACGCGCTCGTCTAAAATGTGTGAATCAAATTGGGGAATCCGACAAAATATCCAATTTTGATATTTTTTTCCCAATTTTGATCTTTATATATATATATATTTACAAAATTATGTTAATTTGAAATTAATTATAAAAATAAGAAAGGAAACATTAAAAATTATAACAATAAAAAAAATTGAAATGATAGATAATTCAAAGAAATATGTTATTTGGAAACTAATTATAAAAATAAGAAAGGAAAAGCTAAAAATTATAAAAATAATAAATTGAAATAATAAATAAATTTAAAGACACTCTAGTGTGCGATAGTGTCATGCATGAAACATGCTCCACTTAAGTATTTGAGTATTCTTCTTTAAAATATTTAGTTATTTACTCTTCTTTAAAATATAGTGTGTTTTTTTTTACAGGTTCTTTAAATTATTAGTTCGTAGGAGCTCCTTACACATGGATCATATAGTATAAATAAATGAGATCCATTTCATATGGATATTTTTTTCTGTATGTTCATGGAATAATAAATTATTAGGGATATTAAAACAGAGGAAACCCATATTTTTAGCCAATTATTTTTACAGAAGTTCATTTTTGTCAAGAGTTTTAATTTTATTCTTATTTAACTAAGTATATTTTTTTACAAAGTCTACCCTCAGCCCTCTTTTTATAAAACAATCGGTTTTTTTTCTCTCACCTTCCCCTTTTTCTGCCTCTCTCCCCAACTTCCCCCATTTTCCTCTCGTCTTATTGCTGGCCTTCATCGCTCTTCCAAGTATTTCTTTTTGCTGTCACATTGTTTTCCCATTTTGTTTCCCTGCCTTCCATTTTTTTCCCAAATATTATTGTTGTCTCTCTCTATATTTCTCTCTGTTCATACGTTTTCTTCCTTCCGTTCTCATATTTAATAATTTTAGGGTTATAAACTTAAAAATATAATTATACAAGATTTAATACGGTGGATTGAACTAAAAAAATAGGATTATGTTAACATATTTTGGTACGGGCTTAATAAAGTATGGTACGGGATAAACTAATAGTGGTACGGGCTTAATAAAGTATGGTACGGGGTGAACTAATGATGGTACGAGTTTAATAAAGTGTGGTACATGGTAAATTAATGGTAGTACGAGCTTAATAAAGTGCAGCATTAGGTGAATTAATGATGGTACGAGTTTAATAAAATGTGGTACAGTATGAACTAATGGTGACACGAACTTAATAAAGTGTGATACAGAGTGAATTAATGGTGATACGAACTTAATAAAGTGTAGTACAAAGTGAATTAATAGTGGTACGTGTAAAAGGTGGTTCAGTATGAATTAATAGTTGTATGAGCTAAATAAAGTGTGGTACGTGGTGAATTAATGATGATACATGTTTAAATAAAGTGTGATATAAGGTGAATTAATTGTGGGGTATAATATTTCAAATAATTATTATCTTGGCTAGAAAATGATAATTTAAAATTTAATACCCTATTAATATTACATTTTTGTTAATGTAATAACGCAACTTTTAGGTGTATGATTGCAATTATTTAAGGAACCTAGCTAGCTAAGTAAATTAAAAGGGTCATCTTTTAGGTGTATTTTATAAAATAGTACTGATCCTGTTACAATAAATAAGATTCGAACATATGCAACCAACTATTTTGATAGAAAACTCAAACCACTATGAGACAACATTGAATATATTGGTAAGAACAGTGATGGACCCAATATTTAAAAAAAAAATAGTTTTATAATATTAATATATCAACAGATACCATCAAATGAGTTGGTCTTTATGATGTACGAATTCTTCTTAAAATATCACAATACAGTATTGAATTCTATAAATAAATAATTAATATTATTTATTTATATTTATATATTAAATATATATCCACATTTTGAAGTGGATAAAGATGTAGGAAATTTTGAAATATAATTTCAAATTTGAAAATCACACGGTATATTTGATGAAATTTTCATTCTGGAAAAGACGGTTCAGAGAAACAAGGTTTTCTCCTCATTCCTACGTATCAGAAAGAACACAGAAAGAGAAATTGGGATTTTCTCACTTCTGTTCTCATACATCAAGTATATACTAATCAAAAGGGCTCTTAAATTGTGATTAATGGAAGCAATCCTTGAATCAATTCTCGTGGTTGCGTTTCGGATTCTTAGAATCCAAAGACGTCTGATATGAATTCAAGGGTTCTAATTCTTCATTTGCCGCATTCGGAATAGAGGTTAGTGGTTTTCTAACCCCGTGTTCCAACAATGGTATCAGAGCCACTGTTTTAGATTCTCGTATGCCTTTTCGATTCTCGCACGTTTATATGCCCTGTATGTGTGATATGAAATGTTTTCGCGATTCAATTGCACAAGTTCGGACTTTTTCAAAATTTTCGAGTTATTGAAACGGGTGTATTTGGGGCTGAATTTTTACTGTAAATGGGTATTATAGTGTAGATGATATCTGCAAAATTTCAGATTTTTCGGACGCACCGTTTGTAAGATATAAATCAGTCTTTGAAAATTTTCGGGAACTTTGACTGCAAATTGCGAACAGAACTGAATGAATTATGTTATGTTCTTGGTACTGATGTAATTTTGGTAAAGAAATGAGTGAGATATGATTTTTTGAAATTTCTCACGTTTTTGGGACCAAATCGCAAAGTTTCAGAAATTAAATTCAGGGGTCTATTTTTGAGAATTCAATTTTCTTGGAGGACCAAATTGTAATTTTTGAAACTTAAGTCTGAACCGGGCCAACTGGTCCACTCCTGAACCAAACCAGCGGTTCAAACCGCGAACCGAACCGGCGCCGAACCGAACCGGCGCGTCTCGGCGCGTGGGCGCGCGTGACGGCGCGTGTCAGACATCTGGCCGCGCGTCAGGCGGTTTGCCGGCGCTTTCAAGTGGGTTCCGGCGAGAAAAAGTGGATTTCCGGCGTGTGTAAGATTTTTTCCGTCATTGCGCGCTCATTGAATCTTGTTTTGGCTCGATTGGGCTCGTTTTAACTCCGATTTTAGTTTCGAAAATTGCTACGTTCTTATTTTTCAGTGTAGATTCTTAATTTGCATAAAAAAAATTAATATTTGAACTGAGGAAGTTCGAGTATTTGTTTGACTATTAATTTGAGAACCGTCGTTAAACTATTTTCACTTGTGAATTAGCTTATTAAAATTATCTTTCTTGCATAATTATGAGCTTAATAATTCACGTGTTAAATATTTATGCATTGGATGTTCAAATGGGTGCTCAATTTTAATAAGTATGACTCAAATTAATAGAAAATTTGTATTTTACAAATTTGAGATTTTTTATGCAATTTTTTTGAAGAATTACATGAAATACTAGCACACAATTTTGGAAAATCATAGTTGCTTGACGGAGATACATAGTTTAAACGCTCTTATTTATTATCACATAAGTAATTCCGACCTAATAGCTCAAAATATACAATAGTTGAATATTGAGCTGTGACATTTCCAAAAAAACTTATTGTAGTTTTCTAGAACATAATTATGTCAAGATTGAAATTTAATAGTAATTGTGATAATTAATGAGAAAATAATTTGTGGATTGGGTTAGAGATTCAAGTAAGACAAGTTGTTGGGACGACATGTCTATGAATTAAAGATGATTCATTGATCCGGTGTTATTACTTTCAGAGGTAAATGTAATGCTTGAATACGAATCATCACCTAGATCCTTACGCCATATTTTTTAATAATGTCGGTACTAAATGTAGTACTTCAAGAGACATGAATGTCAAAGAGGATTCAAACTATTCATGTATATTGCCTGATAGTGATGCTGAAATAAGATTAGATTAAGAATAACCTTAGTAGTTGATTTTTTGGGCTTATAGTAGCCATTATATTTTCTAGACTACTTTGAGTTATTTTGTTGACTCATAAAATGATTGTGCTTTATTACGTTTATAATGATAAATGTTATTAAGCATATAGTTTCATGTTATTAAGTGGGAGTTTTAGCTGTTTACTGGGTTAAAAGCTAGAACTAATTTTGTTCATGTTTTTGAATTGAATCTGATTAATGAGGATACTTGATGAGATTGATGATTGATGACTTTAAGTCATTTTTCGATGTCAAATTTTGTATTAAATTTTTCAGATGTTTGTTAGCATAACATTGAACATATTGATACATAAATGTACATTAACTCATTGAATCACTTAAATCAAACCAAACAATAGATTCAAAAGCTATCAATGTCAATATAATTAAATACACTCAATAACGATAATTATGACATGTGACGTCATAATTAGTTAAATGCTCTTGGAGAACAAAATGCATTGAATACTATCTACCATGTTATGGAAGATCCTGGGATTAGGATGGAGATTCAGATCAAAATGGATCAAAAAACTTACCTTGCTTGGACTATAAAAATTCCTAGTTCATAACAAACTGGTGAGCTCTGTTGTAGACAACATGATCCTTGAGAATGTGCAACACCTTACAACTTATGATATTTGGTAATATCTGATAGAGAAGTATGATAGCACATCATTTTCTGAACAACATCGAATTCTGATCTAACATAATCATTTCCTTATAAGTGGAAACACTTGAGAGTTAACACGACCAGTGATGAAAGTATTATTCAATTCATAGTGTTGAGTTGAAGTATGTGTTACTTGGGGCTTTCAAGTCTTCATCAAGTGTTCTAGTTTCCAAATCCAGTTCTAAAAACACTTCAAACTCTAACATTAGACATACTGGGAGGAATGAAGGAAATGACAAGCAGTATTAAATTAGAAATACTGCAATTAAACTTCAAATTAATCTTAATGTTAAGAAGAAGAAGAAGAAGAGATATGCAAAACTGAAAATTAGATGACCTACAAGCTTGGTCATTTTACTCATGAGTATCTTGAGTCCCAGAGGGACAAATAAATTCATTGTAGTTATTTGACTTTAGCATAATTGTCTATGGTGGTGTATTTATTGACTGAATTTTATCCTTGGATTATAGATCCAGGAAACGCAGACCATTGACTAACGATGAATGATCATTTTATTTACATCATCATCATGTTCCAAGTGAGACGAGATGAATGTATGTGGAAACAAAGTTCGAGTTGAAGTCTAGGGACTTGCAAACTTGAGATTGACAATGGTCAATGTTTCATAATACATGATGCTTGTTTTTCTTTGGAGGTCATTAAGGATCTCAACTCTGAATATGTTCTTCCATGATTGGGATGTATTTTGAAATTTATATCAGAGATGGTTGTGATAGTATATACAATATGTATTATGGTACTTGACAATTATTCTATGTTATATATGGTTTTTGGACTGTAAGAGAACAATTATTTTAGTATTATGATGATAAATCATAAATTACTAAATATATGTTCCTCTAGTTATGCTTGTGTAAATGATGACATTTAGCATGCTAGATTTAGTCACATTGTGCAAGATAGAAATATCTGACTTGTGAAAGAAGGACTATGGAGTTCGTCTTTAAAGTCGAGTTATCAAAATGTGAACATTGTCTTGTTCATAAGTGATTAGAAAACTATTTGATAAAACTGTGATTGTTAATTCTTCATTGCAATTGTTTTATTTTGATAAATGTGATATTATGAATGCCAAATAGCAAATCATGGAATTTATTGTTTTTCATTACTTAATATGATAATTTTCACGTTTTACATGTCTAAAATTTCTCACAAGTTTGAGGCATTGGATTGCTTCAAATATTACCTAAATGGGGTTGAGAATAAAAAGACATTTCTTTAAAAGGTTTTAAGAACCAATAGAGGTCGTGAATGTTTATCCATGCAGTTCAAGGAACTGTGTAATGAAAATAACATAATCCGACAATCATTAAAGTCTTACACACTATTGTTAAATGGTGTGACTGAAAGAATGAATGAGCGTTGTTGGATATGACATGATCCATGATAGGACAATTAATTTTAACTATCTTTTTGAAAAGATGAGTTATTTATTATTGTCTACATGTTGAATAAAGTTATTCATAGTTGATTAAGTTAACTCGATCTGAACTCTAGAAAGTTGAAGACTTGATCTTTTTTGTTAATCTTGGTATCTGTAGATCAACAAGGGTCTAAATAATTTAGAAATATATCTTCTAAGATACTATGCTAAATCCAATTGATACAAATTGATCGGAGATCAACAAGTTCAGAGTAAGACATGAGATAAAATCGCATAATGTCAATTTTTCTGAAAAGATTTCCTAGTAGGGGAAGTATTAGAAATACTATACCATTTCCAGATTGAATAATCACTCTCTATCAAATCCAAGTGAGAGTGATTTACTTAATGTTGTGATATTTGATAAAAGTTTACACATTAAGATTATATGGATCTTGATGATAGTAATTATTTATGTCACAAAAGTTTCAATCTTGAAAAATACTCTAGGAAACATGTGTCTGAGAGACATCAAGATATTGAGGGAAACACCTCATTTATATTTTCAGAAATTAGACCAGTCTTTAGTGAATGAGGATGGACCTACAGACGATCTAGAGGTTTTATCTCTTTATGCTAGAGACTAATGAAACAAAACAATGTAAGATAATATAGAGTCTATTAGGTCGAATCAAGTTTTTTGAAACTTGTAGATCTTTTATTGGGACACATCTTAAAAATGCTCACTTAGTAGAGAAAGATTATACTCAGAAAGGGGTATTTAGAATTTCTTCATCTGTTGTGGATTTTCCTCGATTCGTTCATTTTTTGGCTATAATATCAAGTAAAGATTTAGAATTACATAAAAAATGGACGTTACTGTTTTTCTCAATGGAGAATTCAAAGAAGGGGATAATGTTTGTAAATTGAAGAAGTCGGTCTACAAACTTAAACAATCCTCAAGACAGTGGTACTTGAGACTACATACTATGATTGTCTCATATTAACTTTGTTAGACAAAGACCACTGTGTTTATGTTTTGTTGGGATAACATATGCCAGGATCTATCGGGATGACCTCATAAACACAGATTTAAATTAATAATTATTGCTAGCATGAATTTACCTTAGTGAATTCAAATAATAATTACACCAACAACGACATGCAAATAAAATTCATGTAAAAGATCCTAGCATGCGGAATTACTAGGAGTTTACGTAAACGTACCCGTTGGAGAGACAATCTGAGATGGACAGGATCTAGTAACTGGCTACCAACCAAAAGTCCTTCTCAAGTATTCCCAAGTCCTCGCTCAATAACCCGATGGGAGGTTCTCCGATGAACGATTTATAAAATAAAGGAAAATAAAATTGTTGCACCACCTTTGTGGATTTCTAATATTTCCTACACATGGAATTACACTAGGGATGAAAAATTCATCCCCTATTTATAAGAGGGGTGTTGGTCGATTTTTTAGGGTTAATTAGGGTTAGGAAAGATCTTTTCTTGATCTCCAAGAAATCTTGAATATATCTCATATATTCTTATTTCCATGTGTATTTTTCCACAAAAATCTCACACCCTTACCTACCCTTAATTTTTGAAAAAAACAAGAAGATTTACAAGATTGGATCTTTCTTGAATTTATGAGATATTCTTGTATTCCAAGAATACATATCTTTCTCCATAAAATCTTTCCAAAAAAATCAAGAAAATATTTCTTCCCTTTCTTATACATAATTTTCGAAAAATCCTCATTAAAGAAACCAAGTGGGAGATTTCTTGAATTTATCAGATAATCTTGTGTTCCAAGAATACTTATATCCTTTCCATAAAATCTTTTCAAGAAAATTTCTTCTCCCTCTTTTTCTTTAAAATTTTCGAAAAAACAAGAAATATTAGGCAACAATCATTTATTTTATTTTAAGCATCTTTTATTTATTGGACTATAATTGGGCTACTTGAGGGGCCTTTAGGAGAATTAAGATGGACCTTCCAATGGACTTCTGAATTCCAATATTGAGCCACAATATAATTCGGTCCATTAATATTAATTAATACCATTATATAATTAATATTGCACTATCCACTCTTAACCCATATTACGGTAATATGGCTCCCGGTTATTATTTCCAGTGTTTAAGATTATTTAGTCCATTAATTAATTAAGCCACTGAAAAGCTTTATATTAATTAATATCTTGATCTTTGGAGTAAGGACAACTCAACTTTATTATCCATACCGGAAAATTAATTCCACTTGCAAGATTTGGTATGATAAAGGTTCCGAGCCCACCAAGGGGACCAATCACACAAGACTTTACAAGCACACAATTCTCTGTATTAATCTTAGCAACTGTCGTACAATTAATCTTATTGCCCAAGATATAGGGTATCGAAGTCTCAATGATTCTCTTCCCATTTATAAGTCAAAGCAATAATTACTAATCGCACACGATCCTTATTAAGTGACAGAGATTAAGAAATCAACAACCACTGAGGTCTAACTCTTCATCCCATAAGTCAGTGCGAATGAGTTTATCCTCTCTGCAGGTTCGCTTCAGCGCATCGAATGCACTAGTGTAATTTCTTGGTCAAGACAAGTCAATCTGAGTCTTACACATCAACTTCTACCAATAGACTGTTCGGGTCTATCTAAGTTGTGAAATACGCACTAGTTTACAAGGGACTGTTAACGTGATCTTCTGTGATCTGGTATCACAACGTTAACTACAATGTAACATGTGCTATTATATGAACAGTTTGCAATAAATATATATATAACATTCAATTATATTTAAAGCAACAATGATAAATAATTTATTTCAGTAAATAAGTGTTTAATACATAGGTTATACAAATTAAAAACATACTTTCACGTATAACCCCAACAATCTTCCACTTATACTCAAAGTCTGCTTTTAAGTATACCACATCACGTCTAATGTATTATACAGTGACATCTAATGTCACCTACATCAACCTAATTATATATCTCCCACTTATACTCAAAGCAGATTGGCAACGCTCTCCTTCCACATGTCTCTCGAATGTTAACAGAGGCAGACCCTTTGTGAATGGATCAGCTAGGTTGTCTTCAGATGAGATCTTTGCCACCTCTACATCTCATCTCTTAACGATTTCTCGTATAAGATGGTATTTCCTTTCAATGTGTTTGCTGGCCTTGTGAGCTCTCGGTTCCCTTGAATTTGCAACTGCTCCGGCATTATTATAGAAAACCGTGATGGTGCTGGGCAAATTCGGAACAACGTCCAAGTCCACTAGGAAGTTTTGAGCCACACCGCTTCTTTCGCTGCTTCACAAGCAATTACATATTCGGCTTCCATGGTAGAATCTACGATGCATTTCTGCTTAACGCTTCTCCATGTTACAGCTCCTCCCCCAGACAAAACACACTACCCGAGGTAGATTTTCTGGAATCTATGTTCGATTGGAAATCTGAGTCCGTGTATCCAACTGGAAACAAACTGTCCGACTGGTAAACCAACATTCTATCCCGAGTTCTTTTCAGATACTTTAGAATATTCTTTACGGCAGTCCAGTGTTCATTTCCGGACTTACTTTGATATCTTGCCACCATGCCAACGGCGTCGCAAATATCCGGTCTCGTGCACAGCATTGCATACATAAGACTCCCTACTGCCGACGCATAAGGAATGTCTTTCATGTCATCTATCTCCCCTTGTGTCTTGGGACATATGTCTTTCGATAGATGAATTCCGTGCCTGAAGGGTACAAAACCTTTCTTGGAATCTTGCATGCTGAATCGCTTCAAAACAATGTCTATGTATGAAGCTTGCGATAAGCCAATCATTCTTTTCTTTTGATCTCGAGTGATCTTGATCCCAAGAATATGACCGGCTTCCCCTAAGTCCTTCATATCAAACTGTTTTGACAGTCATACCCTTACGTCTGACAAAACCTTTACATCATTTTCGATGAGCAGAATATCGTCTACGTATAGTACTAAGAATACCAAGACAGTTCCGTCACACTTCTTTTACACACAACTTTCAAACTCGTTTTGATCAAACCCATAAGACTTGATTGCATGATCAAAACATTGGTTCCAAGCCCGAGATGCTTGCTTTAGTCCATAAAAAGACTACCTTAGCTTGCAAACAAGGTGTTCTTGGCCTTTCGTGATGAAACCTTCGGGCTGTTGCATATATATTTCCTCGTCAAGACTCCCGTTAAGGAAAGCTGTCTTGACATCCATTTGCCAGATCTCAAAATCTAGATGCTCAGCTATTGCTAAGAGAATACGGATGGACTTAAGTATGGCTACGGGAGAAAAGGTTTCTTCATAATCGATACCCTCCTTTTGAGTGTATCCCTTTGCCATAAGCCTATCTTTAAAGGTCTCGACCTTCCCGTCCGGTCCTCTTTTTCTCTTGTAGACCCACTTGCATCCAATGGGTTTTACCCCATTGGGTGGTTCCACTAGCTCCCACACTTGATTATGATCCATTGAGCCCATCTCGGCATCCATCGCAGTTTGCCAAGATTCTGAATCCTTATCTTGGACCGCCTCCTTGTAGAACCAGGGGTCTGATTCATTATCCCCCGGGACCAAATCCGAAGATTCTCTTATCCCCATGAATCTCTCAGGTTGTCGAACAACCCTCCCACTACGACGAGGTTCTGGTTGTGTCGGTGTGACACTTGGTATATCAACTTGTACAGTTGGTATAGGAGTTTGCCCTCTTATTTCGTCTAAGGTAATTTCTCTTTTGGGCTTTCTATTGTTCATAAAGTCTTCTTCCAAAAATCTAAAGTGCGTACTTATTACCACCTTTTGATCTTCGGGATCATAGAACATACACCCTTTCATTCCCATGGGATATCCTATAAACAACCTTAGTTCTGAACGTGCATCCAACTTACCGGCTTCCTTGTCTAGCACGTATGCTGGACACCCCCAAATTCTAAGATGTCTCAGAGTGGGCTTGTGCCCAGTCCACAACTCTTTAGGGGTTTTGGGAACCTATTTGGATGACACCAAGTTTAGAACATAAGCCGTTGTTTCCAAGGCATGACCCCAAAACAACTTGGGAAGATCTGAATAACTCATCATGGATCTGACCATTTCTAAGAATGTTATGTTTCTTCGTTCTACAACCCCGTTTTGTTGAGGGGTTCTGGGTGCAGTCAACTGGGAAACAATGCCCTCGTCTGATAGGTAATTCAAAAACTCATCGCTGAGGTATTCGCCTCCACGATCAGATCGTAGAAACTTGATACGCTTTTCCATATGATTCTCCACTTTGGCTTTGAATTCTTTGAATTTATCAAAGGTTTCTGATTTGTGTTTCATCAGGAAAATATACCTGAACCTTGAGTAATCATCAGTGAACATCACGAAATACTCATAGTCACCTCTAGCTTTGGTTGACATTGGACCACACACTTCAATGTGAACGATTTGCAACACTTCCGTGGCTCTATTCCCTTTGGCTCCAAATGACCTCTTGGTCATTTTACCCTCCAAACATGATTCGCAGGTTGGAAATGGTTTCATCTGTAGGTCCGACAATGAACCATCTTTCACCAACCTTTGGATCCTATTTAGATTAATATGACCCAATCTTAGATGCCAAAGAAGTGTTTCGTTCACCTTTTCTGAACGTTTTCTCTTATTGCTTGAAACAGTCGATGTGTTAAAAGATGCATTTTGTGAGTGGTGTGCACAGTTAATAGTATATAGATTGTTCCTAAAAGTTCCATAACAGATAAACACATCTTTATGAAAAACAGTAACTTGTTTAGAAAAACGAACAGAATATCCATCAACAAATAGTTTGAAACTGAAATAAGGTTTTTACGAAAAACAGGAACGTAAAGAACATCTCTTAAAACTAAAGTCTTGTCTTCAAAAGACAGGTGCACGTATCCCACTTCTTCAGCTGCTACTCTCGTAGCATCGCCCAGTGTGATGAGGATCTCATTTCCACTAAGTTTCCGGGTCAATTTGAACCCCTGTAACGTGAAACAAACATGATCAGTGGATCCCGTATCCACTACCCACGAGTGGGTAGCATACGCCGCTAAACAAGTTTCAACAACTAGTACATGAGAATTACCTTTCTTCCCATTCCTCTTAGGTTTGGGACAGGCAGACCTCCAATGTCCTTTCTCACCGCAGTTGAAGCATTTCCCCTTTGGCTCCTTCTTGATACCCCCAGCTCATCTTGCTCTTGCCCTTGGCAACAGTTGAGTTTGACTGCTTTTGGCTTTTGACCTTCTTCTTCTTCTTGCTCTCCCTTGACCTAGAAGATGAAGATGGTCCATTTGCCACTAAAGCTTGAGTCTGGTGTCCCATCAACTACTCTGCCGAGACCAAAGCTTGTAACAAGTCAGCAAGGGAGAACTTCTGATTATTCATCTGATAGTTCAGCTGAAAGTGTTCAAAACTTTTAGGCAGAGATTGAAGCACCAAGTCTATTTGAGTCTCCAGATCGTAATCTGCACCCAGAACCTCAAGTTTGTTTAGATGAGCCATCATCTTGAGGACATGATCCCTTACGGGTGTGCCCTCCACCATTTTCAATGAGAGCATCTCTCGCAAGGTGATCTGTCGAGCATTGCGGTTCTGATGTTGGAACATCTTCTTAAGATTTTCCATGATTTCCGCAGCAGTTGTAAATTCTTGGTGTTGGTGTTGCAACACATCTGACATAGATGCCAGAATAGTACACTTTGCCATGTCATTACAATGCTCCCAGTCATCATATTTTTTCTTTTCCGCCTTACTCGACTCGCCAGTTGGCTCATCAGGTTTTGGAGTATCAAGGACCCACTTGTGCTTTTGTGCGGTTAGGACAATCATCAATTTACGTTTCCAATCAACATAATTCTCACCAGATAAATTATGATCTTTAAGTATAGCAAACAGTGGATTAAAAGGTTGCGACATGTTGAACTGAAATAAATAACAATTTGTATAAGTACAAATTTGTCACACAATTCGTTCACGCTATTCATATCAAAATCTCAAAATAATATGAATATGCATCAGCCGACATCTCAAAACAGTTTAAATAGGTCACATTGGGTGAACTGTCTATTTAAACACATTCAAGGAGGTTACAAACAGGAACAATTACAAACCTTTAATTCAAAATTAATAGTCGGCTCCCACTTGACAAATATAAAATTGACAGGGACCTCGGAGAAGTATATGCATATCAATTTTATACCTAAGTAATAACCATGATTAAATACGGAATTATTACTTCACTTTGAACGAGCCTCGTTGGGAGGGTCATCGTCGCCACTAATAATAATTCACAATCATCCTTTTGGAAATTTATTCATGTGAAAACCATCTTTTGGCCGTTCCGTTGGGGAAATTTCTCCAAAATAATTCACAAATAAATAAATCATGGAGGTCAATATTGATGTAATTTTATTATCCGGAATAAAATTTATCAATTAAAACGTACTTAGTAATTTTCGAAAGTGAGATTTTCTTTAGACAATTTTAAATAATGCAAACATATTTAATAAATAAAATAGCACGAATTTAAAACAAGCATCAAGATAAAATAAATCAAGTTGGGCACATATATCCAACTGTCATGGTTTAAATTTCATATCTTGATCTTGAGAAATCGTCTCTTCTTTTTGCCTTCATCGTTCGTCTCGAAAAGCTCCCACTGCAACAATTCTTTAACGAGTGTCCTCCGTTTTGGGTTAGGACGACGTTCGGAATACGAGTAGCTCACGATCCGAAACTCGAGTCCGCATGCGCCTAGGCGCACGCCTCAGTCCGTGTCACATCCCAATTTTTCGTAGGCTAACTATGCATAAAATTTCGTAAGAATTTGCAGCGGAAAGTAAAAATAAATAAATTAAATATGCACTTTAAAACTCAAAAGGTTCAAATTTGTCTAAAGAGATGTGAATATAATTAATAAAAATACTTCAATCTCAAAAAAAACTGAACTTGAGCTTGATATGACTCAATATTAACAAAAAAAAAATTCAATTGTTGCAATAGTAAAATTTAAATAAACACTTGAGGTAATCCACCGTCCATTCACCGCACTCCTTCTTTATCTGAAAAATGTTAAATGTATGGTATGAGCAAAACCACTAGCTCAATGAGGTTACCTTATCAAGATTAAATATAACATACAAATAAAGAGTTCAAGCACAAGTAATCATGTCAATCACAAATTATCACATAAAGTTTTTCATCATAATTATGAACAATTATTAAATTATTCTTAATGGTTTCCCCAAGGATCTCTTTGCAATCTCACTGGGTGTCCCGAAGACCTCCGTGCAGTCTCGGGCTATGTGCATGGCAGTTCCCCCAAAGACCTCTTTTCAATTTTACTGGATTTCCTGAGGACCTCTTTGCAGTCCCGGGCCTCTTTGCAGCCCCTGGCCTCTTTGCAGCCCCTGGCTTTCATAACTTTATTTTTATAATAAACTTATAATTTCATATCATTAAATAACACTCAAATAAATAATTTATCATATACATCACGTCACATTATATTGCATACAAATAATTTATTCATACGAAATATTTAATAGAGATAAAGAAACCACACCTTAAATATTGATTGAAGGTGTAGTAAAATAAATGAATGCCGATTACTTATTCCCTAAACAATTCAATAATTACTCTTAGTGCAATAATAATAATAACTTAAGAAAAGGGGATAACAGAATGAGACCATAATGTTTACAAAATGGATTTGATTGGGAAAAGGTTTATGGCTCTGCCTATGAATAAAAGTTTTAAGAAAGTAATTTGGGCATCTCTTTCCATGGTAATAATTGAAAGAAATCAATAGTAAAAGTTTTCTGTTGTGAGTAAATCAAAAGCAAAGTAGCCTTGTGGAAGTTTCGATCAAATTAAAAGGTAAGGTGACTTACTCGCCAGAATGAATTGAAGCTTTAAGCGTTAAAAATTTAAGGAATTAAATGCTGCACTCACCAGAGATAAAAGTGTAGATTATGTGTGTTTAAGATACTTGAATATATCTCATATTTATAGGAGGGATAATGAATCTATGGAAGAATAAATTTGGAGATAATCTGGAAAATTTTGAGATTCAAATTTTTTGTGAGTATCTTGACAGAAAATAAGTTTAGAATTTCGGAATCTCAGATGAGAGAAAATCTGGAATTTAATAGATACCCATAATATTTGGGATATAAATAAAATATTTTACTATATCTAAATAATACTCTTATATTTTTTTATCATTATATTTAAATAATAATTTATTCTAGATTTTTGGGGTGTTACAGTCCGGCTAGGCCATCTCGCCCTGTCGCCCACGGCACATGCGTGCGGTCGCTAGGTATTCTGCCTAGCCCGCGTGCTCCACCTTGGCTCAAGTACGTCCGGGCACTTGGACGTCCGTCTTTTAATCTTCGTTCCCGTCTTCGTTCATGATCCGATTACAATTTTATTTACGCAAAAGAAATAAACCTAGATCTAGACTAGTCTATTACATTGAACAAATCAAACAAATACTAATCTACTCGTGGATTTTCTCACGAGGTAAAAACGAATCCGAACGAATCGAATTAAAAAATAATTTATTTGCATGTAAATAAGCACATTAAAATACCATGACAATTGGATACCTGCAAAACAGATCTAACAGTTCTACTATCCAATTTCAAATTTTAATGAACAACAATTTAAATTACAGTTTAAAAGATCAGAGCCCGAACCAGGGCTCTGATACCAATTGTTGGGATAACATATGTCAGGATCTATCGGGATGACCTCCTAAAGACAAATTTAAATTAACAATTACTAATAGCATGAATTTACCTAAGTGAATTCAAATAATAATTACACCAACAACGACATGCAAATAAAATTCACGTAAAAGATCCTAGCATGCGGAATTACTTGGAGTTACGTACCCATTGGAGAGACAATCTGAGATGGACAGGATCTAGTAACTGGCTACCAACCAAAAGTCCTTCTCAAGTATTCCCAAGTCCTCGCTCAATAACCCGGTGGGAGGTTCTCCAATGAACGATATATAAAACAAAGGAAAATAAAATTGTTGCACCACCTTTGTGGATTTCTAATATTTCCAACACATGAAATTACACTGCGGATGAAAAATTCATCCCCTATTTATAAGAGGGGTGTTGGTCGAATTTTTAGGGTTAATTAGGGTTAGGAAACATCTTTTCTTGATCTCCAAGAAATCTTGAATATATATCATATATTCTTCTTTCCATGTGTATTTTTCCACAAAAATCTCACACCCTTATTTACCTTTAATTTTTGAAAAAAAAACAAGAAAATTTGCAAGATTGGATCTTTCTTGAATTTATGAAATATTTTTGTATTCCAAGAATACATATCTTTCTCCATAAAATCTTTCCAAGAAAATCTTTCTTCCCTTTCTTATACATAATTTTCGAAAAATCCTCATTAAAGAAACCAAGTGGGAGATTTCTTGAATTTAAGAGATAATCTTGTATTCCAAGAATACTTATATCATTTCTATAAAATCTTTTCAAGAAAATTTCTTCTCCCTCTTTTTCTTTAAAATTTTCGAAAAAACAAGAAATATTAGGCAACAATCATTTATTTTATTTTAAGCACCTTTTATTTATTGGACTATAATTGAGCTACTTGAGGGGCCTTTAGGAGAATTAAGATGGACCTTCCAATGGACTTTTGAATTCCAATATTGAGCTACAATATAATTCAGCTAATTAATATTAATTAATACCACTATATAATTAATATTGCACTATCCACTCTTAACCCATATTACGGTAATATGACTCCCGATTATTATTTCCCGTGTTTAAGATTATTTAGTCCATCAAATAATTAAGCCACTGAAAAGCTTTATATTAATTAATATTTTGATCCTTGGAGTAAAGACAGCTCAGCTTTATTATCCATACCGGAAAATTAATTCCACTTGCAAGATTTGGTATGATAAAGGTTCCGAGCCCACCAAGGTGACCAATCACGCAAGACTTTGCAAGCCCACGATTCTCTGTATTAATCTTAGCAACTGTCGTACAATTAATAATATTGCCCAAGATATAGAGTATCGAAGTCTCAATGATTCTCTTCCCATTTATAAGTCAAAACAATAATTACTAATCGCACACGGTCCTTATTAAGTAACGGAGATTAAGAAATCAACAACACTATGGTCTAACTCTTCATCCCATAAGTCAGTGCGAATGAGTTTATCCTCTCTGCAGGTCCGCTTCAGCGCATCGAATGCACTAGTGTAATCTCTTGGTCAAGACAAGTCAATCTGAGTCTTACACATCAACTTCTACCAATAGATTGTTCGAGTCTATCTAAGTTGTGAAACACGCACTAGTTTACAAGGGACTGTTAATGTGATATTCTTTGATCTGTTATCACCACGTTAACTACAATAACATGTGCTATTATATGAACGGTTTGCAATAAATATATATAACATTCAATCATATTTAAAGCAATAGTGATAAATAATTTATTTCAGTAAATAAGTGTTTAATACATAGGTTATACAAAATAAAAGTATACTTTCACGTATAACCCCAACATGTTTAACGGTCCAAAGATAGTTCTGTAATTCTATGATTATATGTTGATACATTGTCAGCTGGAAAGATAACTATGAGAATCTTTTGGTGAAAGTTTCATAAAGATCGTTCAAAGAAGTTACTTGGATAGTCTTAGCAAACTTATGTAGTAAGACTTCTAAAATGATTCAAATGAAAGTATAAAAACATGTTGATTCTCATGTTATAAAAGAACGAGTCACTGAATTATGATGAATGTCCGAAAACTAAAAGATGAAATGTCAAATGTACCATAAGCAAATTAAATTGAATGTCGGAAGTGTGTCAAGTTGTATGCACATCTAGAAATTCGTTAAGTTGTTGGTTTTGTTAGCAGATATCAGTTAAATCCGAATAGCGACACTAAAAGATAGTGTGTGGGATTTTTGAGATATCTGATGGGTATTGCAGATTATTATCTCAAGGAGATAATATAAACTTAGAGAGTATACAGACACTAACTGAAATTATGATATAGATGCAAGTAAATCAAATTTCAGTTATGCCTTATTGCATAATGATGAAGCAATCTCGTGGCGTAACATGAAATAAGTCAGATAAAGATCGACCACTATCAAAATTTGAACTTGTGGCATGTGCATCTGCAGTCAAATAAATATTTTGTTAAGAATTTTCATGAAATATTTGGAATTAGTAAGCACTCAATTGAGATCTTTAACGATTCATGGAGAATTAAACACTCTAGTGGGAGTTGTAACGATTAATTGAGAATTAAACACTCTAGTGGGAGTTGTAACGATTCATTGAGAATTAAACACTCTAGTGGGAGTTGTAACGATTCATTGATGTATATGACATTCCAGTGAGAGTTATATTGATTCACTCTGGAATCAAACACTCCAGTGGAAGTTATATCGATTCACTGTGAAATTAAACACTCTAATGGGAGTTGTAAAGATTGATTGTGAAATCAAACACTCCAGTGGGAGCTGTTATGATTCATCATAGTAATCAAAGAAAATAAAGCTTACTCTAAAGATTTCAAGTATTATTAAAAGTTTAACTTTGTAAAGACGTTACAAAGAAGAAAGAGTGATTCTTGAATAAATTCCTGCTGACTTGATGTTAGCAGATTTATTGTCAAACCTAATTACAGAAGATGTGTAAGACATCTTAAAATCTTGGGTTTGTATGGATTTAAATGGACTACATAGTAGTTGTTAATGTTACTAGAAATTTATGTATTATGAACTATATGAAATGTTCATATAATAGTATGTCGACAAGTTGATTGGCTCTCTCATACGAGTAATCGCCTCTGACATCGAGATATGTGCAGAGATGAGATTATATTGTAGATAATCGCAATAGATTTTACCACGAATCTATTTGACTTGTTACAAAGCTAAATCAATGGATTCCTATCAGTGATGTAAAAGTCCCGACTAGTCCCCGCCTAGGCGGCGTCTAGGCTCTAGGCGGTCGTCGGCCGACCCGGATCTATTCGGGGTGAATTTAAATACAAATTTAATTCTGATAATTATTACTAGCATGAATTAATCCTATATTAGTTCAAATAATAATACAACAACAAATCATGCATACAAGTTCGTCACGTAAATTCTACACATGCGGAATAACTAGGAGTTTACGTGAACTAATCGTCTAGAAGGCGGATCCCGTTCACACGAACACACCAAAAATCCTTCCCAAGTATTCCCAAGCCCTTGCTCGTCAATCCGGTGGAAGGACACTCGCAAACAATTAACAAAAGGGAAAAATAAATTTTATGTTGCACCACCTTTGTGGATTTCTAATTTTTCCAACACATGAAATTACATTGGGGACGCAAAATTCATCCCCATTTATAATACGTGGGGGGGGGGACGAAAATTTGGGGTTTTAGGGAGATTGAGAAATTTTCTTGCTTCTTCTCCAAGAAACAATTTTGGATATATCCAATATATTCTATTTCCCAATATATCTCCCAAATAAAATCTCCTCCTCCTTAAGTTATGGAATTTTTGAAAATTCCTCTATGAATAGCCAAGTGAGAGATTTCTTGAATTTAATGAGATAATCTTGTATTCCAAGAATACTTATCTTCATTTCATAACAAAATTCAAAGAAAATTTTTCTCCCTCTTTTATTCATATTTTTCGAAATTTTAGGAAAAAATTAGGCAACAATAATTTATTTTATTTTAAACACATTTTTCAGTTATTGAATTTTATGTTTGGGCTACTTAGGGAGCCTTTAGGAGAATTAAAATTGGACCTTCCAATGGACTTTGAATTTTCAATATTGAGCCACAATATTATTCAAGCCCATAAATATTAATTAATCTCACTACATAATTAATATTGCACTATCCATCTTAACCCATATTACTGTTAATATGGCTCCCGGTTATTATTTTTAGTGTTTATGATTATCTAGTCAATTAATTAATTCAAGCCACTGAAATAACTTTATATTAATTAACATCTTTTTCCTTGGTTAAGAAATGGCTCAACATTATTATCCATGCCGGAAATAAATTCCACTTGCAAGATTTGACACGATAAACCTTATGAGCCTCCCAGGGGGACAAATCAAACAAGCGTACTTGCACACGTTTCCCCGTATTAAATCTTAGCAATCGTCGTGTAATCAATATCATTGCCCAAGATACAAGGTATTGAATCTCAATGATCCTCTTCCCGTCGTAAGTCAAAGCAACGACTATTGATTGCACACGATCCAATTTAAGGGACGGAGATTAAGAAATAATGAACCACTGAGGTCTAATTCTTCTATTTTCAGTGCTGAAGAATTTGTCCTCATGTAGGTCCTGTTCAGTGCACAATGATGCAGTGGTGTAATCTCTTGGTCAAGACAGGCCAATCTGAGCCTTACACCTCAACCTTTCGTGATGGTTTGTTCATTTCGATCTAGGTCGTGAAAGTGTACTTTTAGTTACAAGAGAATGTTAATTTAATCTTCTGTGATCTGGTATCACTAAATTAACTACAATGTAACACGTACTTCTTGTTGAACAGTTATGCAGTAAATATGTGTAACATTCGATGATATTTAAAGCATCAGTGATAAATAATTTATTTCAGTAAGTAAGACAGAAACTCAGTGTGATTATACAAAGTAAAAAGCATATTTTCCAGTATAATCCCAACAGATTTTGCCTCAGCGCCGCCTAGACGACCGAGTCGGGAGCTAGATGTCCAACACTAAGGTATTATTTGATAATGAAAGACTTTGTTTTTAGAATAAATTGATGGTAAGACAAAGATTGATAATTTTCACTACACTAAAATTCCAAAACACAAATTTGTTTAGTTTTCTTATATTAAATTAATTTTCTTGTACTCCACAATGGATAATAGATATAAGAAAAGGTGTTTCAATTGTTATCTAGATTTAGTCAGTTGTATAATGAATTTATTAATTAATTTTGAAGTGTATTTTTGTTAAAATATATGGATAAGTAGTAAATAAAACTCATTTAGATGAAAAAAAACAAAAGAAAACCGAACCGACTAGTCCCCGCCTAGGCACTAGGCGGTCCATATCCGTCCGACTACCGATTTCTGATTTCTGCATCCTTGATTCCTATATAATAGGAGGAAATCCAAGTTAAGTGTCGATGATACACTTGAACTGTGATTTACACGATGTCAAATAAATAAAATGACATACGCTTCCATCCTGGGAAGTTAAAACATCGTGACATGTGTTTCATACCACATGTGCTAAGATGACCATAAGGAAATGAGAAAGATATCCCTATTTTCTCATTATATGAAGCATTGAGGTTTTGATAGGCCTCTTAAAAGTACCCTTAGAACTTTCTACTAGATTTCTAAGTCTTCACTTTAGTGTTTCTACTTTAGCATGCTACCAATAGCTACGATTAATGCATCAATGCGGTACATGTCTAGGAAAACAGCTATAGTGGGAGTCTGTAGATATTTTGTGTGAAAGGAAGGACATCTTTATTAACACGTTCTATTGTGTTCATTGACTGGTCAATCGAGTTGAGAACTTGATTATGAATACATAGATGTGATAAAATGTTGAATATGCTCTAATAATTTCAAGGGACTGAAGAGATATGTCAACTTGTGTTAATTGAAAGAGTGCTGGGGTATAACGAGTTTTGAATTCTTCATATAAAACTGGTTGAGTTGCTATATATCATTAACACGTTATATAGCATGAAAACTCATATTCTCGCGGGTCACACGATTTATTTGCCTGTGTGAAAAAAGTATTATGTGATGTTGTAAAGATGTGAAGTAAATGAGTGTAAGGCTCTAACTTCATATGTGAGTGGGAGATGTAAATAAATAATTAATATTATTTATTTATATTTATATATTAAATATATATCCACATTATGAAGTGGATAAAGATGTAGGAAATTTTGAAATATAATTTCAAATTTGAAAATCACACGGTATATTTGGTGAGATTTTCATTCTAGAAAAGAAGGTTGAGAGAAATAGGGTTTTCTCCTCATTCCTACGTATCAGATAGAACACATAAAGAGAAACTGAGATTTTCTCACTTCTGTTCTCATACATCACATATATACTAATCAAAAGGGCTCTTAAATTGTGATTAATGGAAGCAAACCTTGAATCAATTCTCGTGGTTGCGTTTCGGACTCTGAGGATCCAGTACGTACGACGAATTCAATCGAGTTCTAATTCTTCAGCTGCAATTCTGGAATAGAGGTTAGTGGTTTTTTAACCCTGTGTTCCAACAGATTCGCACCCGCACCCTAAAAGGGGTGCGATTCTCGAATCCGCGTATCCGGATGCCACTTGGCGAATCGGTAAATTATAAACTAAAATAAATTAACGGACACACGAATTCGATACGCGAATCCATGCTAGATGATTAAATATGGTCATGTTATTAAGCATTAGATGAGTTATTTAATTGAACTTTATTATGTAATGCAACTTTTAAATTGATAATATGACATTCATTTTAGAATTCATCATTATGTCTTATATATTGGGCTGATGGTATTTGAATTGTTGTTTTGTTACTTAATTAGATTAAATTAATGAATATTGTTAAGTTTGGGAGGAGATAAAAAATTTGAATTGCATACATTTTGTTTTACGAATATTAGATTTATATATATTTTTAGGTGTTATATATAATAAATTATAAATAGACGATCTTTGCCGAATCGCACCCTAAATTTTTTAAAAATACGTATCTCCGTATCCGTATCATATCGCACCCGCACTCGCGTACCTGCATCTGTGCAACATAGGTTGGTCTCCTATGAACCAAATCTATGTTGTGAACTTGAATTATATATTTGACTTATTTCATTCATTTTCAACACATTTTTCTAAATCACTAAACTTGACTTGTATTATACACTGAATAGAATTAAATGCCATGAATAATTAAAAACAAGGTTCATAGCATGAACCAAGTTTATACAAGTTTTTTTGTCCCATCAAATTACAAACTCAACAGAATCTATTTTATAGAGGGAGTATATATTAAATAAGAAAATATTACACACTCTAATCTATAAATAAATATCATCAAAATTAAATTAATAAACTAATAAAAAAATACACTACAAGAAAATAGAGAATTGCCTAAACATGCCTACGAAATTTTCAATAAAAATAATTTCATGCTTATTG
Source organism: Stenogyne calaminthoides (assembly GCA_037126765.1). Taxonomy (NCBI): domain Eukaryota; kingdom Viridiplantae; phylum Streptophyta; class Magnoliopsida; order Lamiales; family Lamiaceae; genus Stenogyne; species Stenogyne calaminthoides. The sequence continues at coordinate 30,440,278 of JBBCBC010000019.1, forward strand.
TCTACTACTTGTCTAGAAAATTTTCTAATCATATAGACATTTTCATTCAGTAGATTTACCTTCGAAAATATAATTCACTAGTTTAGTGTCCACGTGTTACGCAGGTTTCTAATTAAAAATTGCAATATTTTTAATAAATAATATAATTAATAATTAAAAATATAAATATGTGCATAAATGCACTAAATATGAATTAATAATTTTTTAAGGTGTATATTAGTAAATTTTCTTAAACCTTTGAATAAGATTATTTGTCAAATATTATTTATCCATGTTAATATGAAGTTGAAACCTACAGATCAAAACAAAATAAATCGACATAAATTATTTTATCATTTCAAATATTAATAAAAAACTCGCTTGCAAAAACACATGAAAACAGTAAATGTGCACGTTTCTTTGGGACTGAGGGAGTACATAAGAGCAATTATAAATAAAACTATTTATTAAGAAATTAATAATTGAATATAATTCACACTAAGATAAAATACATTTAGAATGAATATTATATTTACGTCAAACAAAAATTACCAAAAAAAAGATAAATGAATAATATTATATAATTAAAAAAAACATAAAATAATAAATATAAATTACATATTTTATAAAAATAACACATAAAAATGACATGTGTACTCAAATTTTTCATTGAATCACATAGGTTAAATTAACATGGAATTGACACATCTTGGAAAAAAAAAACTCCCTATTAGTATATAAAGGGATAGATAATTTGTTTGTAGGCCATTTTTAAACAACAAATATAATTGTATATAGAAATGTGAATTGCCTAGATAATTATTTATGTAGGGAATTTATTTGTCTACGAAAACTACAAATATATAGGCAGTTTCGTCATAAGGTAATTTGTATGTCTATTAAAATTTTAAGAATTTGTAAACAAGTCGTAGACAACTCTCATTCTTTTAAGACCAAAATATTTTTTAGGAAAATTTCGTAGCCATTTAAAATTTTTTATAGATAATTCTTCATTTTTCTATAGTGATAAATAATAATTGTGTCTAAAAAAAAAGAAAAAATGAAAAGAAAACCTGCGGGGGTGACCAAGTCAATTTATTGAGTTATAAATTGTAAGTAAACTAATAATATATTTTTGGAAATTATATATTACTAGTTAGGGTGCACCTCATTTCATGAGGTGTGAACCCAGGTTTTGTGTTTCGAATTTCACTCCAAAATGTTTATCTTATAGCAATGAATTAATTAAAAAAGAGCTGAAAAAATCTTTAAATACATTTCAACTCAAGTCTCCAATGATCACTCCCTGTTAGTGAAATTAAGTGAAGATATAAATTGTTTAAAGCAACAATAGCCCATCACATGGTATTTCCTAGAAAAGAACCTACTATTGTTCCCAGTTATTATTGCTACTATCAATTTTTGTTGTGGCATGCGTGCTGTTTATGGCTCCAAGTGGAATCACAAAACACAACGGCATGAAACAGAGCATCAAAGCTCTCACAAATGACCAATGAATATTCAATTTTTCGCTTTACTGCTCAAACAAAAGCCAATGAAATAATCAGCACACACAATTAAAATAAGAATAAATGATGGCATATTGAGTATTGGACCAAAGGTGCTTTAGCTAAAATCAGATAAGCCCACGAGGATTAATGAACAGTAAATCCAAAGTTCGGAGCCAATTTAAATTTGTAGGTAATTCAATCTCCCAATTTCCTAAAATTATGAAACACTAACCAAATAACACAAATTTGCGGCATTTTCACTAACCAATGCTGAGAATGTGAACATCCGGTTGAAGAACTCCCTATGGCTACGAAAATGGTCTGCAATCATTCACACAACTGCCTATTTTCAGCACATATAAAGTTGGTTATGCTATTGAAGCAGGAATGACATGAATATAAAAGAAAATCAGTAAGGATCATTATTTTTTGTTTTCTTAATGTAACACACTTTTCATCTTTAATATTTAAGAAAATGTGTAAACTTTTCAAGCCTTTAGAGGTTCTTTGTGCCTTTTTCAAAGGGCAAAAACAAAAAAACACCAAACATTAGGTTAGCATTTCCCAAAATTAGGCAATACAATCGACATGACATCATTTGACCACAGTAGGTGTTTAGTTGTTTCATGCAAAATTTAAAAATCAGAACACTACAGTTCATAATATAATCTTTATATTTTCAAAAAGTTATTCAAATGACCTCCCTGAGTGAGCATAGCAGTAATCCAGAAAGTAGAACTAAAGCATGCATAAGCATAACAACTATAAATATATATATCAAAAAGTCCAGGATTCTTACTGCTTCAATTGCAGACAGAAGACGGCGATACATTCCTTTTCGCCTGTAGGTCCCACGAGTCCCAGTAAATGGCATTTCAGCCAGACATGACTGCACACAATAGAAGATGATAGAGATTTCAATTAATCTCAAGAATTCTGATGAAGAAATATTTGCACCAAATATTGACAAGGATCATCATTCCCATACAGTACACAGTTTAAGTACTCAAAAGCATTGTATTTTGGGGCCTCACTTTTACATGAGATTGCATCAAATGAAACTAAATGTTGATGTAAGATTAAAAAACAACATATATTTTAAGAAACAAAATTCTGAAGTTGATGAGTTTAAAGGAAAGAACAAAATTAGGAATACAAATTAGCCATTGATTGTCTAAACAATTACTCTATTTTTCCTTTTACTATATGATAGTCTTTTACGATACTTCTTACTATATGGGAAGTTTGACAGAGGAGATGAACTAATATCAATGAACATAGAATTCAGGTTTGTTATTCACAACATAAGTTAGGCAAAATACTTGCTGAAAGTCCCTATTGAATACACTTTTGCTATGATAATTTGCAGGAACTACAGGTTCTGAATGCTTCAACGTACCAAAGGAGGGTACATGTACATATGTTGCTTATTGCGTCTTACTTATTATTATAAACCACGTCTGCTTTACTGGCCCTCATTGCTTTGCCAAACACAATGGCAGGCCCCTTCATTCTACTATGCAAATACCATTTGAAGCAGCTATCCATGAGTCCAGTACCAAGGTTGCTGAAGATGCGTACATAACTTATTTGGGATTGCTTTCTTCTATATTATGAGAATTTTCTTGAGAGTTTCTTATGACTTTTTTCGGTTCTCGATACACAATTATATGCACTGAAAATGTTGTAAACATGGTAGAACATGTACCCTTTAATTTACCTATTGATTCTTGTGTATTTTGTTACGTGTGTTGTCATTATAATGTCTACATAAATAAAATTCTCAGAATATGTACTTGCACCCATCAATTTAAAAGATTAAGGCTTCAACCAAAAGATTTGAAAGTCAATATCAGCAACCTAAGGGGTGATTCTGTACATTTTTTAGAGTTTACTAACACCACCTCAGAGTTGGGATCCATAGATAATTTTGAGATTCTTGATCAGTGTAGTGATTTAAGTTTGAGAGGAATCAGGAGGGATAAGAATAGAGGGTAACTTTTGGGTTGTACTTAAATTTTGATGTATCAGCATGTGTGTTCAACTACATTTGGGAGGCATTGTGTTTGTCAAAGCTAATTTACATGTTAGAGAAGAATTAACACTCATATAATCCTGAAATTACAGCTACTTGTGTTTCTTACATTTGCATTTACAAGAATTTCGTAGCATTCTGTTTATTTTTCTTTTTCCTACCTTATTATGTTCTCTAAATTTTAATCTTGGGTGGTAGACCTGAAGTGGAAGCTGACTTAGATCTGATATAATCAATTTGCAAAGATGTGCATTCAATTACATACATGCATATGCATTTTATATCCCTACTTATCAAAACCACGTCTTTAGCTATTTAAATATTAATAACATTAATTTTCTCAGGTAATATACATCATATATTACAACCATCTTAACAAAAATAAACATTCGTTCAACAACACAAGCCAATTAGCAGTTCCAATTTATTCAGTAACGGGCTTGCAGGTTGATTCAAAGGCAGAAAAGAAAGTGACACCAACAGCAGCATCCTCTAGGGTTTATTATCAACAACATCTCATCAAAGAATAAGACTTTCTCTTTTCTTAGGCATTTCAACAAACACCTGGTGAGCAGGTTCCAAAAACCACCTATCTAAAAATTTCTAAAATGGAGTGAAATTATGAAACAACATAAAATATCAATTTCTACAGAAATTAAAGGAGCACATACTTATAATCTTGAGAAAACAACCGCAAAGAAGAAGAGTGAAACCAAGGAATTGAGACAAACCAGAGGAGAAGACGATAAATGAATGAAGAAGGGGAAAACAGGTATCTGTATAGGCCAATCTCTCGTCGACACCAACAGAGCGGATACAACCGGTTGAGACGACATGTGTTTGCGTGGAGCTTCTTCGCACCTGCTTTGGCCAACCTGCAACCGGGAGGTAACTCCTCCATTTCTAAAATACCGCTCTTTATTAATATAATAGTAATAGATATTTATATGTACACAAGAATTGAAAAAAAAAACACTTTTTCAAAATTTGTTCACACTATGAAATTGAAATCATTACATATGTTAATTAAAGACTCAACATTTATAAATTGATATTTGTAGCATTTAATGATATGATATTAATTTTTAAAAATATAGTGATATCAATTGAAAGATTATGTTATTAATTTATAAGTGTAATAATATAAATTTCATACTATGAATATGAATAAAGTTTCACCGCATAAATATACTTCAAAAAAATTAAGTATTGCCTACGAAAATTTTCAAATGGCTATAAAAATAATTTTGTACTTTAAAAGTGAGAATTGCTTACATTTTATGTGCCTACAAATTTTTAGAATAATCTTTAAAAAAAATACTTACACAAACAATTCATTAGACAAACAAATTACCTACGAGCAATCTATTTACACATTTGTAATTTCTGTAGGCAAACTTACCTATACAAATAATTTCATAGGCCATTTATATTTCCGTAGACAATTATATTTGTAGTTTAAAAATATCTATATAATTATAATTAGAATATTTTGTAGGCAAGCCTTATTATTTAAGGGTGAAATTATATATTTTTGTTAAAAAATTCTTAAATATATGTTGAAAAAATATAGAAAAGCTTCCTAGGCAAGATACTATTTTGTGGGTAAATTGCACTTTTGTTCCCAAGATAATGGGGCAATTGCAAACTGGTCTTATTTTTGACAATTTCGGTCCCATAAGATTTTTCATCCATTTTTAACGAAAGTGAGTCACATGCGTTGCTATTTGTAGATCTGGTCCCAAAAAATTGCAAATTTGATCTAAAAAATTGCAATTTTGGCCCAAAAAAAAATAATTAGTTCTTTTTTAATGTAATCTTCAAATTTTACATTAATTAATTTATAATTGGAGGCGCATTATAATAGTGATCAGCTACTCAAATTGAAAGTGGAGGTACAAGTACAACTTAACCAACATAAGTCCTCCACTTGATATATAAGAACAAGAATATCCAGTCACAAAAATATAACGGTTTAGGCTCTGCTTGCAAGTCCAAAATTAATGAATATTGCATGTGCAAAATGAAGCAGTGATACTGAATATTGATATCTGATCAACATTAATATATAAGGTACAACCCAAAGCTGCTGCGCTAGAAATTAAAGATAGAGAAAGAAGGCACATTATACCCATGCCCTTATACAAGAAATTAATTTATCTGATGATCCTAATTAATTAATTTGATGTGGGAGATTCGAGGGGAAAGAGTTGTAGGGTTTCTAGTGGTTTGTTCATGCAACAAGCTGGGAACATGGGACCCACCTCCTTAATCATCATTAAATCATGGCCGTCCATCAAGCCATCTTTTGAGACTTCACAACTGCCACCTGTACCCTGTATTTATACCACATGACAAATTTTGTATTTTCAAAATTTTACCATATTCACGTGGATGTTTTGTACTGCATGGTATGCCAACAATAATTCGCGCCTGGTGAATTATTATTTTGTAGGCGCTTGTTAAAGAGAAAATAAATATGTTAATTAGTATTTATACAAATTCAACACGCACGAAGCAGTATTTTCATAACCGAATCGACCACTAAATCGAATTGGGTACTAGTTGGTGGTTCAACCGATTGGACCGGTCGAATCGACGGCCGAACCGCTAAAATTAATATCAATATATAAAATTATCCTTATCAATATTTTTAAAATATTCCCTATATTACATTAAAAATAAAATAAATGTGCACTTATAAATTTAAAATTATATATTATAAGTTTAATTTATTTTGAAATAAACACAATAGAATCATAGACAACCCAATACAATTTAAAATAAGGATGATAAAAATAAAATAAAATTTTAAATTAATTAAAAAATAACAAAAAACTGGGAAACCGGTTCCAATTTCCTAATTTTTACCGATTTTTTTTATTCTGGCCGAGCTTTTTTCAATTCAACCATAAAAATGATCTTTTGAAGGTAATCGAACCGATTACATGGCAGATTCCTGATTCTGAAAACAGTATCATGAGGCTTAGAGGTATGTTTCTTTCTAAATCTTAGTTTTAAAATTTTTAAGATGCGATAAATTTTTGATATGCTTCAATCCATACAGAGTTGGCTTCAAATGGGGCCTCCTCCATTAGTGGACAATGGGATAGGTTCTTGGATTAGTCGGTCCTTATAATGAATACCCACTATAAGAAAATGAAGAATTGTCTATCAAAAATTTCAAATGCCTACGAAATTTTCCTACAAAAATAATTTGGTTCTTAAAAGTGACTATTGCCTAGGATTTGCCTACCAATTTTTTGAAAAATCTATGAAAAGTTACCTACACAAAATAATTTCCTAGTAAAACAAATTACCTATCATGAAAATACCGACACATTCCTAATTTCCGTAGGCAAACTAATTAACTACAAAAGATAATTCCCTAGACAACTTACATTTTTGTAGACAATTATATTTGTGATTTAGAATTGACTTACAAATAAATTTACCTACGAATTACATTCCGTAGGTAAATTTATATATATATATATATACACACCATAATAATAATAATGAAGCATAAGTTGATCTCTTTTTAAATTAGCTTAACATAAACTCTCTTTTTTATTTTTCAAAATTATTAAATAGGTCATACTTCGTATGTTAAAACACATTAGTTCGCATGCTAAACATTATTAATGGGTCCATAAAACTTTGGTGAATCATGTTTATAGAATTTTTTGTCAAAAAAATAAAACTTGATTTTGTTAAAAATTATCATAAAAGCTAACAAAATTTTCAATCGAATTCGAATATTAATTATATTGATTTTTGTCGATTTTCACTGTCCACGTTTTTATATAAATTTACATAAAACTGCTCGTGAATTCTGTAATATAACTAAAAATACTAGTACTATTATATATATGTTTCTTAATTATATAATTCATTTTTTAATAAAATGAGATAATTAATTACCTGGTGGAACAGGTGCAGTTGCAGACATCGGTTAGCGATTTTGTACCTAATCCTGAGAGGGTCCCTAGCTTTGCGGTTCTGAAACCAGTAAAACACGTTTTTACCATGAACGTCGCCGTAAATGGAGAGTTGCAAAGTAATAGTGCGTATTTGAGAAGCGTTAGGGTTGGTTAATCCTCTTCTGTACAGTTCTTTCAGTACAGTTATCTGCTGTGTCGTAGGGCACCATCGAACTCGTCGACCGCTACAATGAGACATAAGTCTTCCCTTGTCTCTACTTTTTAAGGTATATTAATATTTATCGTAGGGCAACTCTAAAATGTGTGCGTATAATATGATGATTAGAGAACCCTATATATATATATAGGTGGGGAAGTGATTTAATACGAGTAGGTGATTTGATATGAACATGTGGAGGGGTGATTTAATATGAGTACAGTAAAAACCTCCTATAGGAATGCTCTATATAGGAATAAACTCTCTATTGTAATAAAAAACTATGGTTCCAATTTGGGACCAGTTATATTTAAGAATAAACTCCATATTGTAATTATACATATTTTTTTTCGGTCCCATCTTAAGGATTTATACCTCCATATAAGAATAAATTACATTATATAAAAAAAAACTATATATCATTACAATTAAGATGACCTAAAATATTTATCTATAGTTAATTGTGACGACTTTTTAATTTTATGACTTGTCACTATATCTTTCAACTTGTGTGTACGTAATAACTCGTCCGCATAGACACCTTCTTGAGTGTCATTTGCTTGAAATAGAAAAAGTGTACTAATTTTATGAAAAATATACATGTATTGAACAAACATTTATACACATGTGAGCAATAACTATTGTTTAGTTCCTAGGTATATGCATATTAGTTGATACATATGTATTTTATATACTTTGAAAATGTGTGTATCTATTTTAGTCAAATTCATATTAATTAGATATATGAATTTGATAATAAATTTACATACATGTAGTATAGTATGTATTATACTGAATGTGTTTTTTTTTTTAAATTAATTTTTTATGTAAAACTCTATTTAAGAATAACCTCCATATAGTAATATTTTTTCCTGATTCCGACAATATGACTGTATAGAGTTTTTACTGTAGTAGCTTTTGTTTGAACTCAAGACGTGATTGTGAGATAAAGGCTCTGAAAGGATTCCGTCTCATCTAAAAGTCTGAACCTGTAGAGAGGTGTAAAATAAGATAGAAATTTGTGTGAACCTGAGTTCACGGTGAACTTGATTTTTTTAGTATAACTGTTATATGTAAAAACTATCATTGTTATGCATAAAAATTCACACTATTTAAAAAGTACTTTATGTTTTTAAACAGTGTTTTTTTATACATAACAATGATAATTTGTTCGTGTATAGACTTGGTTCACAGGAATGTTACTCGTGAAATAAATTCATTTATACAGTCCCTAATATAAAGAATCGATTTTTGGTATTTTTGAACATGATTATGGAAATTTTCAACAAAAATCATTGCACTCTTAAATTACTTAATTTTTTTATTTATTTATGTAGGCATTTTATTTTTAAAAAATTACTTATAATTAATATTATGGAAATGTAATTCATAGGTAAATTTATTTATAAGCAATTTCGTAGGTAATTTATTTGTAGGTAATTTGAAGAATTAATAAAAATGTTTACATGATTTTAAAAAAAATTGTAGGTAAGACGTAGACACTTCTCACTATTCAATACTCCATCCCTCTAAATTATATAGGCTTGTTTGACTTTTTACAAAGATTAAAAAATTGTATTGAAAATGTAAATTAGACAAGTAAAATTCCTATTATGACACTATTTAATACTTCTTCCGTCCTGATTTAATTAAATTGTCCAAATACTATTTGGCTTGTGTTTTAACGAGTGAGTTGTTTATTAGTATTTGAAATGATAAAAATATTTTTAAGGTGGGATATAATAGTCATACCCCTCATCTATCATACGCCTCCTTAAAAGTTGATTTATCATTTCATATACTAATAAACAATTCGCTCGCTAAAACACGAGCTAAAAATGAAACGGCTAAACAAAACCAGGACGGAGGTAGTAAAAGTTACTCCCTCTGTCCCAAGTTTGTTTGCATAATTACCATTTTTTGGTCCGTCCCAAACTCTTTTGTACATTTTCTTAAATGGCAAAACTTATTGTAACTCAAACCCTTGAAATACAATTTATTTATGAATGAGTCTCATGTGCACCCGGGTGCACCATGCACTCATAGTGCATTTTAAAAGCGTGCAACTATACAAAATAGAAACATGCAACTATTCCAAACAGAAGCATGCAACTATGTTCCCATATTAACAGTTGCACTTTTCTATGTAAATAAGTCGAACTTTTCAGCATAACAAGTTACACGCTTTTAAAATGCACTATGAGTACTGCATGGTGCACCCGTGTAACACCCCGTTCCTTTATAAAATTTGCATTTCATGATTTAAACAATTTGATAATTTATTTAAGCATTTAAGTCTTGGAATTATTTTTCTAATTGGAAGCTTATGGTTTATTTAATTGAAGAGCTAACGTTTTCAATGAAGTTTTAAGAGTTTTGTAGGATAGCATACTCAAGAGGCCGGGCTCGATTGTGACTCACTCGACACTAGCAGACAAGGAAAAAGGGGCAAGTTAATTTTAAAATTTGTATGATTAAACTTATTAATAATTATGGTAAAATAATATTCCTTGGGTAGATAATGCGTATATATATATATATATATATATATATTAATTTATATATATCCACACTTTGGATAAAATTTTAAAATATATATACATATATATTAATATTTATATAATAATATGATAATAATAATAAATAGATACATATATATATATATATATATATAAAAAAAAAAAGAAGAATAAAAAGAAATCAAAAGATACAATTAGATTTTTTGTTTAGGAAACCGGTTATAATGATTAGATTTTTACATATTTCTTTTTTTTCCCATACGCATGATTTATTTATCCCAACACGTCTTCATTCCCTCTCTCCCTCTTTCTGCGCTCTTTCTTCTCTCTAAAAGATTTTCTCCAACCATCAATATTTTGCATCTTCCAAGGATTACTGAGGATTCAAGAACCCTTCCAGGTAAGACAAGAACAAAAACTCTATTTTTAATCTTTTCTTCAAACTAGTTTTTAAAAATGGGAATATTGTTTCAAAAAAAAAAAAAAAGTATTTCAGCCTTCTTCCACTCCTTTCCTAAGAACCATGGTATTGTGATGTTTAAAAACTTCCATTTGAAGCCTAATAAGTTTAATATCTTAGGGTTTTGTATTTTGTTGAGTTTTCTCTTTTTTCTTGTGAGATTTGCCAACTACATGACAATTTGTGTTTATTGATGGATTGCATGTTGATTTTGACATTGCATGTGACTTTTATACTCAATATCCTATTGAATCTCCTATATTATACCTTAAGATGATTTATATGGTGGCTATCTAGTGTCGAAATGAGTTAAAAGTCCTATTTGTGCTCTATATTAGATAGTCTTGTTGCTGAAATTTTATCTATGTCATTGCACGATTTCTTTTGAAGAATATTTAGGGACCTCGCTTTAATTTAAACCCTTTTGTCATATTGAAGTACAGGAAGTTTAGGATATGTTAAAAAATCAGATTTTTTTTTGTTTTCAATTTTATAGGAATTTTCTTCCAAACTGCTGTACAGGGTCAAGAATACTTCGTTTTAAGGTAGTGTTTGCAAAATATTCCCTAATCAGCCCACTTAGATTTTAAGAATGAAATTTTACTAGGTAGTTTTAGTACCTCTTAGGAGATTGAGAAATTTTATCTAGATTTTTTTGAAGTTCTACCCTAATTTTAAGAAATTTTCTCACAAACAGTGTTTTTTTTTAGTAAAGGACAAACTCTTTTTATGCTCTATTAGAAGACATGCACGAGTTGAAATATATTAAAATAAAATATAAAAATTTTAAAACTGTTACTACTGACCCTTAAGGTAATGTGAAAATATTTCTTTAATTTTTTTAAGCAACACACAAGTTTTACCAAATTTTAGAAAAACACCTTACGCAGGCCCTGTTCGAACTCAGTTTTTTTGTAAACTTGTAAAATTCATACGTAGTAATCCATAATTTACATTTATCTGAAAATTTTAATATGAATATTTTTATTTGTTAGGAGGACACTGTATAAATTTCATAAATTTTGGTCATTTGTACGTTTTATGAAAAATAATCTACTACAGACTGTATTTTCAAGGTACATGACATAGAAAATGAGTCTAGCAAATTATTTTTAATAAATTATCTGCTTGACTAAAAATTAGGATTTCTTAAGAACTAATGACTTGAACTCATTAAAAGCATGCTAGAATATTTTCATGATTTTTAGGGGTGTATTATGTGAATTTACTTAATTGTTATGCCCAATATGTCTTTTACACGCTAAATTGACTAGCTTTCATAGTTAGAATTGTCTCTTGGGGTATGGTGAAGTTTATAAGAATATTTTTAAGTCTAATACAACTTTAGAATGACACGTGTATATATATATATATAATATGCACATACATAATTAAATATATATATATATATATATATATATATATGTGTGTTTATAAGAATTTATGATCACGAGAGTGTCGAGTGCAGTACGAAACATCCGGACTCTAAGGAAGCTACCCCGCAACTTCCAAAATCAAGAAAGTGGGTAACATTTAATTACTTTTGCATTAGTTGGATTAAATTGTGTGTTGATATGAGCAGGCAGGTCTACGGACTATGCTCTGTGTGAAATGAGTAAGTTGATTTGTGTGAAATGAAGCTGATCTCTCTGTGTGAAATAATACAAGCCGACGAGCTATGCTAAGCTGTGTGCAATAAGTAAGCTGATCTGTGTGAGATAAAGCTGAGTCAGGTCTACGGATCTTGACGTGTACTCGTATTACGTGCTAATTAGTCTTTTTAATGTGATTGTACTTAAAATGTTATCCCACTGGGCTTCCCCTCCGGGGGAAGACTCATGATGCTACTTTAACTTTTTCAGGTCCAATTGACGACAGAGCGGATGCGTGACTGACTGAGGAGACTCCATTAATCTTACTCAAAGTGTTTTAAAAATTATGTAAGAAGCGAATTAAGTATTAATATGACTTAAACTATGGATTTTAATTATGTAAGGACTTCAAGGATTATTTTTTCAACCCTTTAACACCTCTTTATAAAATATTTATGTGCACGTTAACTTACTCTTGGAATTGTCTTATTGAAGTAAGTGTTTGACTTAGAAATGTGGGCAAGACACGAGTTAGGCATAAGCATGATTAGCCACTCAAATAAATAAATAAAAATAGCTCGTGATTTCATGATGTGGTCTTCCGCTTTAATCACCTTAAGTATAAATTATTTCAGCCTAAATGTTTTTACCTTAAATAGAGTGGCGCCAGTTTTGGGGCGTTACAGCGTGGTATCAGAGCCGAGGTTGGGTTTTTCCTCCTCGGACTCTAGGTCAAACGTTTTTCAAATAAAATGTTTACGCACGATAAAGATATATGAAATTTATAACTAAAAAAAATGAAGTTGAATATTTGTCAAAGGGAGCCCACAATCACCACAATCTGGTCGTCTCCAGGTAACCACTTGAATTTTTTTTTTGTTTAAAAAAAACAAAAGCGGAGGGTCTTTCTAAAGGGTTTTATTGAAAGAATAATTACGTCTTTCGAAAGAAAAGAATTTGTGATCATGATAAATTTATGATAGGAAATGGATAACGATAAGATGAATGTTTATGAGAAATGTCAAGATAAAACTATGGAAATGAAAAGTTATTTCAAGGGTTTTTATTATATATATTTTTACCATTTGGATTTGCATGTTCATATTTATTATTATGATTACTATTTGCATGCATTATTTTATATGCAACCCTGTAATTGTGTAACCAAAGCCTGACTTAGAAATAGTTATCTAGGATGGATCGTGATGAGGTTCGTCGAGAGCATTATGAGCGAGAGTATCGAGATTGCGTCCAGAGGGGATGGGAGACCATTCGTGAGTTCGTGGCACGGATTGACGAGGCTCGCGTAGGCGAGCTCTGGCCTTTGGCATGATTGACGAAAGCACGCAGGTCGCGACACATGAGGATAGGGTTCACCGTCTTTATCGAGGGGCAAAGACGAAGGACCTTTCGCTATCTTACCATCTACGATTGTACGGAGGGACCTTTTATGGACCTATGTACATATCAGCGAGAGTTGGGGGACGCAGTGGAGAGGTATGATGCCAGGATGAGGGAGATAGTCGAGTTGGAGGCTGATGGCGACCGATACTCCATGCGCGCGACGGACTCCGCGATCCGTCTCCAAGAGTTGGAGACCCGTCTTGGTGAGGAGCACACTTGTTACGAGGTGTATAACACCCGTGCCCAGGAGGCCTACCAGTGGGCAGCGGCTATCAGGGCGTCTCTCGAGCTCGAGCATGATTCTGGTAACGTGGTTAGTGAGCATTCAGTCATGGTTGTATCATCTGACCATGGCCCGACTTCCTATGTAACGCCCCAGATCCAGAATGAGGCTCTTCGTGACTTTAACACTCTGAATCCGGTTCATTACTAAAGAGACCGTAAAATCCGAGCCAGAAAATTTCTTTAAAACAACCAACAACACATAAAATAATTATTCGCAGCGGTAAGGATGAACTATAAAGTTGAAGATTTATATAAATTAAACTCCAAAGCTATTGCAACATATGTCATAAAACTTAAAGGTAGAGTGACAAGTTTAACAGTTATACAAAAAGCTTCATAAATTATTACTTGTTTAAATAGAAAAGTATTGTTTGTTTAGATAGAAAAGTATAACTGGTTTAAAGAAAAGTATTACTTGTTTAGATGAAAAAGTATTACTTGTTTAGATGAAAAAATATTACTTGTTTAAATAGAAAAGTATTACTTGTTTAGATAGAAAAGTATAACTTTTTTAAAGAAAAGTATTACTTGTTTAGATGAAAAAGTATTACTTGTTTAAATAGAAAAGTATTACTTGTTTAGATAGAAAAGTATAACTTGTTTAAAGAAAAGTATTACTTGTTTAGAAGTAAAAGTATTACTTGTTTAAATAGAAAAGTATTACTTGTTTAGATAGAAAAGTATAACTTGTTTAAAGAAAAGTATTACTTGTTTAGATGTAAAAGTATTACTTGTTTAAATAGAAAAGTATTACTTGTTTAGATAGAAAAGTATAACTTGTTTAAAGAAAAGTATTACTTGTTTAGATGTAAAAGTATTACTTGTTTAAATAGTAAAGTATTACTTGTTTAGATAGAAAAGTATAATTTGTTTAAAGAAAAGTATTACTTGTTTAGATGAAAAAGTATTACTTGTTTAAATAGAAAAATATTACTTGTTTAGATAGAAAAGTATTACTTATTTAGTTAGAAAAATATAACTTGTTTAGTTAGAAAAGTATAACTTGTTTAAAGAAAAGTATTACTTGTTTAGATGAAAAAGTATTACTTATTTAAATAGAAAAGTATTACTTGTTTAGATAGAAAAGTATAACTTGTTTAAAGAAAAGTATTACTTATTTAGATAAAAAAATATTACTTGTTTAGATGGAAAAGTATTATAGGTTTAAAAGAAAGGTAGTACTTTTTTTAAAAAACAAGTAAAAAATATAATTTTAATATAATATAATATAATTTTAATTTTAATTTATATAAAAAATCATTATATAAAAATGTGATTGCATTGAATTAATAAATAAGATAATTGAAATAAAGAATTTTAAAAAATTGTAAAAAAAAAAAACAATTTTTAGGACATATATAATTAATTTCATTAAATAAACGCAAGAAAGCAAGTGTCCAAGCGAAATTGATCCCCGCTCAGGCACCTAAGGTCCTGTGTTCGGTGTCCCATGGGAGCGAATAATTTCCTCATTTAACTGGGAGGCTTGGTGGCTTATATATGAGATGCTTGGTGGTTGGGTTCGAGATGGTCCGTAGCTCGGGTGGTTTCGGTGCCCACCAGGGCGCCCTCGGCCTGGATTCGAACCACCGTGAGCCATTTTTTTTCAAAAATTCACGATTTAGCAACGGATATAGCGACGAAAAATAATGGTCGCTAATAGCGATGGAAGTTAATCATCGCTAAACCGTCGCTATGTTGTCGATAGTGTAGCGACGGTCGCTAATAGCGAATCGTCGCTATGTTGTCGACGATTTAGCGACGGTTATTCTGACCCAGGTCCGGACCCAGATGACCGTCGCCAAAACCGTCGCTATGTTGCAACGGTACTGAGCCGTCGCTAATTAGCGACGGAGTTGAAATAACCGTCGCTAAATGTTAGCGACCCTCGATTTGCCGACGGTTAGAAAATCGTCGCCAAAACCATCACTACACATGATAGCGATGTTTATAACCGTCGTTAAATCCCGTCTTTTTTGTAGTGCGCTAAAAAAACACGGTAAAAAAGAACACCCCATAATGCGTGATGTACAGTAAATTATATGACATGTAGTATCGTTTTTGGTATTCTATTATATGTTTCATTATTTAAATTGTTGACATGCGTACACAATATTAAAAAATACTCCATAATAATTATGATAACATGTGTTAAAAAATAGAAAGTAAAATATATAATGTAACACAAAAGAATGATAACGACAAATGAAACTGGATGCATGCATATATAGGGCCTAATTAAGATTAAAAACAACCACTATGATGAAATGGATAATTTCGGCCACTTGCAATACTTTAATAATTTATAATTTTAAATATAGACAAAAATTCATATGAGACGATTTTATGTGTGGGACAAAGTAAACAACTAACACTAATTAATATACATTCCTTTCAAAATATTAAAGTATTATGCCCAATTTATATCTCATTTCACCGTGAGACTGTGTCATGCAAATGTGTCTCTTTCATATATTGTTATTTGTCATGATTTTTTTATAAAAGAGATTCTAGCACTCTTTGTGTTGAATATTTTATTTATACCTATTTTTCGTAAAAATAACTAAAAATAAAGTATAATTTAATTTTTTTTTAAAAGGATTATGTTTATTGCAGGTCAATAATTTTACGTGTTTTTTAAATTGGTAAAGATAATTTCATTTTTGTTTATTTTGATCCTTTATATTTGCTCAAAATTTTATTTTAGTCCACCTACCAGCAATGGGAGAAAGATTATCCGGTCACTGCGTACATGGCATTTTCTTTTATTTTATTGTTTATGTGCAATTGTTTTTTAAACATTAATAACTTAAAATATTGAAAACTTTGAGAATAATATGGTCCTATTTCTCAAGACCACATTAAATGGCCGATTAATATTTCTAAATAAAATTGATTCAATGCTTTTATGTATAATATCTTGTAGATCGTCATGTCAGTTTCACTTTAATATTTTAAAACAGAATCAATTAATATCCAGCGGACATATTTAATTTAAGATTCATTATGATGCGCTCAGGAGGTCGTTGGTTGCATGGTTGTAATTCGTATACGTGTGTATTTTGATTAACACTTCTATATTGTAATTAAAATTTAAAACATGTATTTTTGCATTTTTTTTTCTGTAATATTAAAATTTGGGAGGAAGACAAAGTATGCATGCTGACGACATAAACTGTAAAGAGGAGGAAAAAGAAGAGAAATAGAATTAAGGAGCTGTCTATATCTTATATAAATAAAAATAAGTCAAGGTAAATCTCCATAAAAAATTGTTCGTAGTAAAAATTTATATCATTATCCTTATTATAATATGATACCACTATACTTATCAACTAATATCATTATATTATAAATTAGAGTCGGTCTCATGTGCACCGTGCATTTTGAAGACATGCAACTTATTATTATACTGAAAGATGTAACTTATTTACATTGAATCGTGTAATTTTTTTTTCATATTACTAGTTGAATGGTTCAATGTAAACAAGTTGCATCTTTCAATATATAACAAGTTGTATGTTTCTAAAATGTACTATGAGTGTATTGTGTACTTGGATGCATACAAAACTTGGCCTTTAAATTAAGATTATAAGTGTACGTAATTATATCATTTCATATTATAAATATATTTGACAGAAAAGTTTGTGAATAAACAACTGCCATTATTTTCATCAGCACATGGCCTATTTTATTTAAGGTATATTTTTAAAAGAACTGAAATTAAATTGACTTAATCAACTGTAGCGTACAAAATGAAAATAAAAATAATACAACAAAAAAGGAAAAAAAAATCTGAGGATTATAATAAGAGCTAAACTTGTGTGCACCATGGGTGCAATTTGATTTAATTTTGACCTATTAGAAAAAATGGTTAATAACAAATTGCAACGTGTATTATTGTGGTTTTTACAAATTGCAACTTGTACTATTTTTTTTAATAAAATGCAACATGTACTATTAAAATTAAAGTGATCGATTCCAATCTGAGACTCGTGTTTTGTGAAACTTTCTGGCTAAATATAGTTACAAATGATATGTTGTATACACCATAATGCCAAAGAGTATTTTAGCAAACATTAAATTGGAGAAATTCAATAGAAAGATTTAAAAACATGAGTCGAGGTTGAAATTTGTCAATTTTTATTAGTACATGTTGTATTTTGTTAAGAAAAATAGTACAGGTTGCAATTTGTAAAAAAACACAATAGTATAGGTTGCAATTTGTTATTAACCCTAGAAAAAATGTATATTTGCATGAGATGGTTTCACGGTGAGACAAAGTATTTAATTCTTTAACATTTTAAGAGAGATGAGTGTGATTTGTGATAAATTATAACCCGTCTTATGCATGAAACCATCTTATGAGTTTTGGTTTTAGAAAAATGGGTTAGGAGAGAAACACGTCTTATATGTCTAGTAGGAGCGAGAATATTGTGATTGATGGTGACTCTAAGTAGTGGTAGACGCGTTGAAATCTTCGTCTACATCGGACACGTTTTTTGGGATTATGTGAAGGCTTGCAGGACCATTCTAAGTCAAAAGTTCCACGTTTTCTATTCATTTCACCAAAAGAGATATCAATTTTTCGGCTCACGAGTTTGCACGGGCTTCCCGAGATTATGGGAGCCCCCATTATTGGTTAGACCCTCCGTCTTTTGTGGATGAGCTTCTCAATTTTTCTTGTTCTTGCAATAATGAAAACTAGTCCGCTTTGCTTTAAAAAAAAAAGTAGGACCAAGAATTTGTTCACTAATGTCTAGTGCCCCGCTGGTTATACGCTTTGCTTTTTAAAAAAATTGTGCATTTTAAAAACATGTAACTTGTTACTTTAAATCATGCAACTATTTTTTTCATATTAATAATTATATGGTTAAGTGTAAACACCATAAGAAAATGAAGAATTGTCTACGAAAATTTTCAAATGGCTATGAAATTTGTCTACAAAAGTAATTTGGTCCTTAAAAAGGGAAGATTGCCTATAATTTGTCTACTAAGTTTTAAAATAATTTTTGAAAAAAATACCTATACAAATAATTTCCTAGGCAAATAAACTACGTATGAACAATCTACCTACACATTTGTAATTTCAATAGAGAAATTTATATACACAAATAATTTTCTAGGAAATTATATTTGTAGTTTAAAAATAATTTATATAATTAGAAAATTTAGTAGGCAGGTCGTAAGCAAACCTAACTATTTAAGGACAAAATTATTTTTGTTAAAAAATTCATAGGCATATTAAAAAAATATTGAAAAATTTCGCACGCAATACACTATTTTCTTATAGTGAAATAAGTTACATTTTTCAATAAAATAAGTTACACGTTTTTAAAATGAACAATATACCTGAATGCATACAAGACTTAGCCATCCACCATATATAAACCAGTGAGGTAAAAGTCCCGACTAGTCCCCGCCTAGGCGGCGTCTAGGCGCTAGGAGGTCATCGGCTGACCCGATTTTGCTTAGGCGCCGCCCAGGCGACCTAGTCGGGAGCTAGATGGCTAAGTCGGATGCTAGGTGTCCAACACTAAGGTATTATTTGATAATGAGAGACTTTGTTCTTAGAATAAATTGATGGTAAGACAACGTTTGATAATTTTCACTACCCTAAAATTCCAAAACACAAATTTGTTTAGTTTTTTTTATGATAAATTAATTTTCTTGTACTCTATACTGGATAATAGATATAAGAAAAGGTGTTTCAATTGTTATATAGATTTAAGCGGTTGTATAATGAATTTATTAATTAATTTTAAAATGTATTTTTGTTATAATATATTGATAAGTAGTAAATAAAACTAATTTAGATGAAAAAAATAAAAGAAAATCGAACCGACTAGTTCCCGATTAGTCCCCACCTATCTGGTTTAAAACTGAGGTCATATCCATATTCGCCGATATCGATTTAAAAAACTAAGACCTCGATATAAACACAATCCAAACAAGTAAAGTTCCGAATTGAATCTTGATTGGGCCGGACAGGACAACCCCATCTCCACCCAATGCCCAGCAAGTGGGTCTTTAGATGGCAATTTCGTGTATGGTCCTGATTTATATGGTTATATGGGCTCGCTTGCAATGAAGCCGAGTAACTAAATGCAAAACAGCTAGGCCTAGGTTATTTGCACCTCCGAAATTAATTTTGTGCTTGGGGGTGTTTGCATTTGCTTAATTATTTAAGCATTTTCTTAGCTCTTTTTACTAGGAAAATAAATCATTCGAGGGTGTATTTTCAATCTGTTCTAGACAGCTTTCAAGAGGGCGAAGCTTTTTTTTAAAAAAATGACTTTGAAAATTATTTCTAATACATCTCCAATATAAAGAGTAAAGTTGAAAATGTCATGGCAGTGTTTTCATAAGCAGATTGGAGATCAAATTGGAATGGGCACCAGCTAGCGGTTCAACCGATTGGACCAATCGGATCGGTGGTCCAACAGTTAAAATGATCCTATTAATATTTTAAAAGTATTTTCTATATTATATTAATATATAAAATAAATGTGCTATTACAAAATTTAAAATTATAAACTTGTAAGTTTCATGTTAAAATAAACAATATATAATTAAAAAACACAACACAACACAATTTAAAATAAAGATTAAATTTTAAATTAATAAAAAAAAATTAAAAATTTGGCTTGTCCGATTTCTCAATTTTCGACTAATTTTTTTGGTTCAATCGTAAATTTTTTTTTTTTAGAGTAATCAGACCGATTTCATGGCCGTTTCCCAGTTCAACCAATTTTTTAAAACACTCACGCCACGAGCATTAATGGTAAAAGCGAGTAATAGGGCAAGGAACTCTGATAACTCGAAAGCACCTTCACCATTTTTGAGCTTTTAGATCCGAGTAAATTAACATATTTGTGATATGATCTAAAGTTCAAGTAGGTGGAAGACTGTTCTTATCTCTGCTTAAATTAAAACCACTTTCTAAAAGCAAAATTAATTGCAAACACCTCCTTATTTGTCTAGAAATGTCTATTTTTGTACTTATTTGTCCAGACATGTCTATTTTTTGTAATTAATATTAAAGTCTATAGGTACTGGAAGGATGTATAAATGAATTAAAGCATGTGATGAGGGTGGAAGGATACTATATATCTCCTTTTCTTTTCTTTTTCTCTCTTTTAATTTGTAATTACCCACATTCACCTGCTCCTATTTATAATATATGCAATCATGCCCTATAAATTAAATATGATAATACTAACATAACCAGGACCACATTTGGGTGGGGATTAATATACCTTATTAATGTCAACACCAGGGGTTAGCTTGGTGGTAATTTTTTTATTTTTTTTTGAAAATAACAATATATATAGAATCGAATACAAGGGGTACTCCCTGTTAAAAAAGAAAAAAAGGGGTACTCAACCCATAAAAGAAGCACAACTATTACAAAGTGAACACAGGGTCTATACTTGTTCTAAACATATTATTGGGTTTTTAATCCAATCGTTAACACAGTAAATATGTTGAGAGAAATTAAATAAACTAATTAATTTAGTACATCTCTACAAGTTCGAACTTTTAGATGAGACGAAATTCTTTCATGGTATTATAGCCTCTGGCTCAGCCCAGATCATGGGTTCGATTCCCGTGGCTTCTCCACAGAGGACAGAGGCAATGATTCGGCCCACAAGTGAGGGAGAATGTTCGGACTTTTAGATGAGATAGAATTTTTTTAAAGTAGAACTCATGCTACATCTAATTCGTATCTAATTTCAGACTCTAATACGAAAGAGATCAATACATTCCTCGACATTTGGGGTGGTTCCATTGAAAATTACCGAATTTTTGTATTTTCATGTGTTTCTCTCTAAATCTCAACTTTTAAATTCCAGGTACTATCAATTCCTTAAATGGGCAGTCCATATAGAATTTTACCCAGATCTAAAATGGAACCCCGCGTGCTATAATCTCCCAAATTAATTAATCGACCCTTGGGAGGATATAGAGTCATACAAAGGAAAGCGTATTAATGTCTCCTTTGAACACCTTTATACCGTATCTGGTTTGAGATATCATCATTCGGTTGTCCATAATTAATATTCATTTGGGACAATATTGAAAGGAACTCACCTTCCAACTGACAAGAAATCAATCTAAATTATATGAAAAGTTACTTACACAAAATAATTTTTAGACAAACAAATTACCTATCATGAAACTACTTATACATTCCTAATTTCCATAGGCAAATTAATTAACTACAAAATATAATTTCCTAGGCAACTTATATTTTTGTAGACAATTATATTTATGGTTTAAAAATGACTTACAAATAAATTTACCTACGATAACATTCCGTAGACAAATTACGTATGAAAAAAAAATGTCTAGGCAAATTAAAATATTCCCTAGACAATTCTCTATTTTTTAAAATATTCCGTAGGCAACCCTCTATTCAGTGAAATGATATTTTCTCCCTCATATACATCACACGTTAGACTAATTAAGATCGAGATCAAAACGAGTACTATGAAAATATTGGAGTGATTATATATAATACTTTCGAGCATCAATTAAGCAAAGATAATATTGGTAGCACCTTCAATGGGCAGTATAATGTTTCTCATACACCAAACAAAGTGTTAATAAACAATATAGACAAAGTCTAATATGAAATTTTCATACATGAAAAAACTTAAATTTACAATCAAATTATGTAATTGATGAAGGTAAGACAAAATTGAGTGGTTCATGGTTCACTCGGCCCAAGTGATTCATGGTTCACCTGGCTCGAATACGACATAATTTAGGGTTTATTATTTAGTGTTTAGGGTGTAGATGATTGATTTAGGACAATTTTATAGATTTGCATACATGAAAATTTTCATACTAGACCTACTCAACAATATATACTACATTATCAAGCAGACCTTTATTAATTACTATCAAACAATATATACCAACTCTTTGTTTTCCTACTCTTTTAACAAGAAGCTATATATTTTCAATCACTACATTATATTAATTTTGACCTAATTAATGATGCGGCCCATTCAGCGAATACCAAATTGTTGAACAAAAATACTTTTGTCATTCATCATAACAAATTGTCTTCATATGTTCATTTCATTGAACACGTTAATTTTGGTGGAGAGCGTATTTATGAATATTTATTTAAGGGATTAAATTCAAAATGTTTTCATAACTTATCATTTTTTTTTTGGAATTCTCCCAAGAGTTTGTCTAACAAAATTAATTAGTCCTAATTTTTTTTGAATTGTACAATTTTAGCTTCAATATTCGCCGGCGACTCAGAATGATACGAAACGACGTCGTTTCATGTCATGCGCAACTCACGCGAGCCTTCAACTCGAACGGATTTGCTGCATGTATTAATAATAAAAATTTATATTTATTTTTAAAGACAAATTCGTTTTTTTTTAATTCCACGTTATAATTCCCCTAAAAAACTAAATAAATATATTAAAATTTAATTATCACCCAAAAATCGTCTATCCCAAATTAACACCTTCAAAAATCGTGTTGCCCATTCACCGGTCTCAGTCATCTTCTTCCCCAAATTTCTTCGAACTGTCGCCGATTGAAATCCTATTTCCTGTACGACGACTCCACTACTTTCGTCAGAAGAGGAACAAAGTCCGATCTGGATAAATTGGCGAGTGATTATAGAATTGGAGGCGTTGCGTTGTATGTGGATTTAGGGCACCTTGCTGCAAATATGTACTATAAGGACGATAAATTGAAAATTGATTGGTGAGTGATGTATTAGGGATGGAGATGGAGAAGCCGGAGGATGTTACGAGGAGCTAGTGGGATAATCGGTGCCTCACAGCGGATCAGGTGCAATATAGAGCTTTGCTTCCGTATCCTTATCAGTGATTTAATTTAGCTAGTTTGCTAGTTTCGGCCACTATGTATGTTTTTTTTAAGCTTTGAATTTTCTTTTTGTTGCTCTTAACATATTTTTTTCGATTTGATTTTAACTTTACAATAGCTCTCTATGCTTGATATATCATCTTGTTTTACTGGTGTTGGTTCTGGTTCATCTTTTGCAATTTCGTTTCCCGTTTGGATGGGCATGCTGCAATTTTAGGATTTTTTAATTTTTAATGTTTTGATCTTAATTTTTAATTTTTTTTGTTTTTAATGTTATTTTTTAATCCAGGGCTTGTGTGTCTGGCGGGTTTTTTTATTGGCTATTAAATCCATGTCAGCATGACACATCGCACCCAGTCATCAGCTCGCCGAAAATCCCCAATTTAAAGGCGCATGTGAGTTGCGCATGACATGAAACAACATCGTTTCGTGACATTCCAAGTCGCCGGCAAATTTTAGGGCTAAAATTGTACACTTCGAAAAAAAATTGGGACTAATTTTGTTAATCAAACTTTCTTGGGACCATTTCAAAAAAGATCATTTTGGATTTAATCCCCAATAAGAATACAAAATGTTCATGTCAAGTTGTGTAGTATTTATGTAAACCCATTAAAACTTGAAAAATATTTTGATTGTATATATGACTTAATACTTTTATTATTCCATTATAGATTATGTAATTTTCTTATTGTGTATTAGTTGATAAGGTGGTTGAGGAAGTTAAAAGTAGATTGTGGAGTTGGTTCTCAATACGTTACCCAAATATTTGTAGTATCCCGTTTTTAGTGTGGCTTTTGGAACCTGTGTCAGTGTTGAGTCTATGAAATTTGTAAAGTGTAATTTCCTTATATCAAGTGTGCACTTCTAAAATAAAATTCCTCTTTTTCTGATAAAAAAATATATGTAATAAATTATAACATATTTTTGACATTTACATTTAAAATTTTTATTGCGCATGTCGAAAAATTTTTTTTTTTAGTGTTACTGTCGTGTTAACACATACTCTTATCTTGTTGCGTTCATGTTTACTTATTGTTTCGATACAAAACATAATATGTAAACACAAATTAGCACTCCAGCATGTTGCCTCTGCAAATTGCACAAATACAGATTAGGCTTTGCACAACGGTTAATTTACACCTTAGACAACGGTTATAAAGGTTGTCCAAGTGACAGTTGTCTAAGTTCAGACAGCTGTTAAAACTCCGCTGTCCAAAATTGATTCTTAGTTAAAGTTGTGCAAATTTATAAAAAATCGGTTTTTAAAATTGATTCTTAGTTAACCGATGTTTATAACCGATGTCTAATATATATAATTTTTTTTTCTTAACATAAGACATTCCAAGCCTTAATTTTTTTTTACAATTTTTTTTTTCATATTTTAAAAATCATGTTTATACAAAACCAAAACCTATACTATACGTCCATCACCAAAACATCAAATAAATAAACATACAAATCAATTAAATACACTCAAAACATGAAATATCATCACAAATATATAAGTTAATTACATGCTACCAAAAATTATTATAAAAGTTGATAGAAGAATCGATTGTAAAAATACCCCGTCCAATCTCTTTTCCATTTCTCCATTCTTTTGTTGGTGTAAGAATGGAGCGGACATTCATAGTCAAACTGCAAACAACAATCAATCAATATAATTAGATAGTATGAATTTTTATTTAATCAATAATAATTTAAATAAATTGATAAATCGACTTACATTGTAAGGAATGGTCATTCGAGAAGTGAGGATTATATCTTCAATGTAGCAGCACACAAAATGTCCATAGTGGTTACAATCTTGCTGCCTCGGAACCTGTTGATTAACAATTATAATCACGTATTCTAATTATGATTATTTTCTATTAATTTGATAATTTTCTAAAGTAAATTTTCCTTAATGTTTGTCCAGTTCACTTTATTGAAAGATCTTGAGCCTTGACTCGGAAGGTGACTCCAATAAATCGTCATCATACTATTATTATTATAATTAAAAAATAAAAATAGATTACATATGCATAATTTTAAAAGTAAAACAAATCATTATATTAGAATATTAAAAATTAACTTACGCTTCCATATATGACATGAGATCAGGGCGATTTGAAACCACCTCATCCACAGTTGGGTCCATAAAATACATAAATAATGTATTCATGTTTATGGCTACCAACACCCAATGGTTCCTATATTATATTAAGAATATTAAAATTAACCGCATGCTTATATGAATACAAATTTTAACGAAATGGTTATTGTACTCACCCCACATTTGTTGGCCAAAAAACGAGATGGTCTCTCCCAGTATAAGTCAGCATATGTGCAACCATCCCCTCCATGGACTGTGTCCTATCACCCAAAGAAGCAACACACATGGGGGGAGACGAAGGAATACATTGCACCTGCCTCAGCATCTCTGGAGAGATGTACCTCACCCAAATATCTTTAACCAACATACGTTAATTAATATTAATTAATAAGAAAATTAAACTATATAGGAAGTAAATACTGAGAATTAGTAAACACATACCTGAGGTAAAAAGTCATGATAGTTGCACTCAACCACTGGTCGTGCAAGACTTCAATCACATGCTCCCGATCGATTCATTCATCAAAATCACTCTGATGAAAGTGAGCAAGCATGGAAACTGTGACGGCGTTGAAAGTAGCGGACGTTCCCAGCATGCTCACCGTAGTCTGTAGAGTGATGTCGTGCTCTAAGTCTCCTGGCAAGGGATAAACAAATAGCCATCTACGCGCACCAGCAGTGGAGTCCCTCGTTCTCTCCCTCTGACTGTCTACGACACTCCTTGATTTCTGTTTAGCCTTTTGTGGTGTCGGCAGTTTCTACAATCAATTTGCAATATTATTTAGAACGAAAAATAAGATAATGAACTTTAATAACATATATTTTACCTTCTTGGTGAGAGAGACCAAGTTGCTCGGCCATTCGAGGAAGTGTCCGATAGTTGTTCTGACTGTGACGACATCATCTATTGGTTTTAGCACCAGTGAATCCTCTTGTCCGAGTACGGGTACATTGAGCGTGACCCTCACGAAACCAGGAGTGAGGGGACGACCATGAATCATTCCATTGGAGCTATTGTGCAACATTTCTTTGGCCACCAACCAAGTAGGATCCTCCAAATAAAGGTAGCAAATGGTCGGTGGTTGTTCAAAGAAGATATTAAGTTAGAAGATTTTAATTAATATACTAGTCTTTAATTAAAACAAATGCGAGACACATCTAATACCTAGGATACATTTTGAAGTGGATCATCGAAGTCGTCCCTAGCATCAGTGGAAAACATAACATCAACGACACTATTTTCACAGCTTACTCCACTCGACGACATCCCGTGACTCGATCTTCTCTGAGAACTCAAAAGTTCCACCTGTTTAGCCAACATGGCAACCTGATCCGAAAGTCTACCCACCATATCCATGGCCGGAAGACCAGGTGCCATCGCAATGATGCCTTCGTCACGCCATATCCAGTACTCCGTATGCAGTCGGGATGCTCCTGACGACCTATAGCCCATGCAAGCAGATCATCAATACCGATAATACGGAGGTCTTCGGGCGTCATGGTCTGAGATATGCGCTCCTGAATAACAAAAGATTATTATTTAATTATTTATTTAGAAATAATAGTTTGTAATTCAAAGATAAATTAAGATATATTACCGCTTCTTCAATGATACGCTATTATTGGGAGATGAATTTAATAAAGAAGATTTTGATTAGATCCCAAAACCCCTGAGTATGACATGTTCAGGATAATCTTGATAGTTGAGTCGATTCGGGCCAGAGAGAGTTTCAGATGTTATCGCACAATGTATAGTCGCAGACATAGATCAAAGTTAGATATCAAGACTCAAGCAGAAATCGAGAAATCAAGATTCAAGCAGAAATCGAGAAATCAAGAACTCAAGATGAAATCGAGAAATCAAGACTCAAGCAGAAATCGAGAAATCAAGAACTCAAGATGAAATCGAGAAATCAAGACTCAAGATGAGATCGAGAAATCAAGACTCAAAGATGAAGACTCAAGATATCGGCCAAGATATCCGTGGAAGACTCAAGACTCAAGACACGTAGACATCAAGACTCGTAAGACTCAAGACAGTACATGTAACATGTAAGATCAAGACAAAGGATATCAAGGCAGACATTAATTATCAAGACTTAGTAATGTATCAATGCTCAAGATAAACTCAATGAAGGATACAACATCGAGAAAAACGCGATAATTTAGAAAATAGATATTGCCAAGACATTCTCACGCAGCATAAAAAGAACTAAGA